>JAVJGG010000048.1:21368244-21383077 GCA_035590195.1 Aviceda cuculoides
CCCCCCCCCCCCCCCCCCCCCCGAGTGCTTGGGGAAGACTGCAGAGCCCCTGGGGGCACACGGGAAGGGCCCTCACCTGTCTGCTCCCTCTCCCCAGGTTACTGTGCACACAAGCATCTCTTCTTGAAGGCACATCTTCTCCCTAATAAAAATCTATAGTACCTTTGTAGCATCATGGGATGCCTTTTAGTCAGGGTTGAAAGGGTGTGACATTTAGAGCAGGAATGCGCTGGTCCTGAATTGCCCATAAAGGAACAATAAATCCTGTCTGTCGGGACAGTGACTGAAATCTGTAGTCTCTCTCTCTCTAGGCTGCAAAGGGTGAAGGTGACTAAGAAAAGCAAATCCTACTAAATTCTTTCTTCCATAATTTTACCTGTGAGGTTCTGTGATGCTTGACTATTAGCGGGGTCCACAACCCTCCGAAAAATCTGTATTCACGCATTGAAATATCCAGCGATATGCATCTTGCTTAGACAAGTATGGAATATAAAAGTAAAAAATCATGCTCCCTGGCATATACTTTATAGTTTTTGCTAAAAATTATAGCCATTTAGATCACTTTGTTGAAATACTAAAGGAAAATATTAAGAAAAAAATGAATAATGCAACTCAAATATTTTTACCAGAAGCACGACTAGTATATATTTTTTTCTGCTGGAGATACATTGTATCTGAGAACTTCCTCTGCATGGTTTTGAATACAACGTGATTTGGTGATTCACCTTGTTTCGCCATTCTTTTTTGTGAAAATCACAAAAAAAATTCCTTGCTATATTAATTCTGCAGTGTTTTAAATATGACATGCTATACAGGGATCTTTATTAAATAAACAACAAGGTTGCAGAGTCAGACTTCAGACAACAGAAATTTCCAGGTTTTCTTCATGCATACAAATCATTTCTATAAAGAGTTCAAAAAGATAAATGGAGTTAATTCTTTTAAAAAAAGGTTTGGTAGAATCATCATCAATGTTAAACCCAGGTAATTAACATTGGGTTCTTAAAACTACCTAGGATCTTAAGAGTAAGATCACATTTAAAAAGTGCTGGATGCTCAGGACTTTTGAAATTCAGTGATTGTTTAGGCAATTAAATGTGGGTTTAGAAGCCTATGGTTAGGCATTCAAGTTTAAAAATCTAAATAATTTCATTATCACTCACAAGGGATAAGTGTTTAAGGTGGAGGTATTAAGCAAGTTCGTATTGCCTGTTCCCGAACCAGATGAAGCTCTAGGAAGTGGGAAGTGAAAATTATTTTTGGACAGCGTGTTGTTTGCTCTCTACATAAAGATATGGTGACAGAAAAATGAGCCAATAGAACAAAATTTGACAAAAGCAGGATGAGAAAGAGAAAAGAATGGACAGAGGGGAAAACAAATTCAGAGAGCGCAGGGAAAAGCAGGGAGCGGAAGATACAGAGTGAAATTCTGTTGAAAGAAGTACATTAAATAGCTGTTGTTGGGTAGCTCCATGTGTGCAGAGCTTTCATCAGTAATAGAGGGCATAGACTTCCATTTCAAGTCTGATGCAGCACTCAGAAGTCTTTCCATTGACTTCAATGAGCTTTGGATTAAGCACTTAGGGGGGAAAAAAGGTTATGCTTAAACTGAATGCTTTTTTTGAAGAAAGGAGTTTAAATTGTGGAAGAAAGTTTTAGTAAACTCAGAAAACTTGCAGAGCTCGCAGGCCCTCAGAATCCCCAGTATTTATTGTCTCCTTTAGACCCTACACTTAAAAAAGGAGAAAAGTAGCTTATCTTAGAATTTAAATGAGTTCAGTAATTGCTCAGGCTGCAGAATGTAACAGAAGAAGTATTACAAACAAGCCAGCAAAGCAGTTTATTACACCAAAAGTGTGCAGGGGATTAAAAAAATACAAGGGAATCCCTGATTGCTATTGTGCTTTGGGATTAATAGAGTTCAAAATAAAGCTGCTGTGTTTTCATTGCCTGAGTCCTGCATTTTAACATTTTAAATACATTGTATTTATAATTTCTGCTGGAAACACAAAAAATAAGTAAATAAGACTTGGAAGGTAATGGGAATTTAAGAACTTTTTTGAAAAATACTTTTTCCCTTTCTTTCTGTTTCTGCTGTTACAATTTTCCTTCTTTACCAACCTTTTAATGTGGGCAGTTGGTGCTTCTGAGATTTCCAGCCATAGTTCTCAATCGTGCCGCTCGGTCTCACTGCCTGAATGTGTCCCATTTCCAATGGAGTGTTGAAACTCAGCTGCAATACGCTCTTATTTGCCCATCACCAATGAGCCTTCTCATTCCTTTCCCTAGTCACACCCTCCTCCAGAGCTGTCATTTAACGGCTACTTGTATTGGGTGTCGGTGTCAAGGTGTTGGCAATGGGGAGAGGTGGTCTTGATGAGGAAAGGCTGGGGCTGCCCCATGCAGGACACAGCTGGTGTCTGCCAGCTCCCGTGGTCCCGCTGCAGGACACAGCTGAGCCCCTCAGCCACGGGTAGGGCACCTCAGGGTGCCTGTGTAGCAAGGTCAAAATGCTGTCGAGCAGTGAGGAAAAAAGTGTGAGAAACGGCCCTGTGAGCGCTAGGAAGGAGGGGGGACGAGGTGCTCCAGGTGCTGGAACAGAGATTTCCCTGCAGCCCCTGGAGAGACCACAGTGGCGCAGGTGGCTCTCTGCAGCTAGTGGAGGGGTCCATGCCAGAGCAGATATCCACACTGCAAGCTATGGAGTACCGTGTCAAAACAGATAGCCACACTGCAGCCCATTGAGGACCCCGTGCTGGAGAAGGCGGATAGGCCCTGAAGGAAGCTATAGCCTGTGGAGTGCCTGTGCCGGAGCATGGGAAAAATGTGAGGAGGAGCTGTTAGTTACTGACCGCAATCCTCATTCCCTATCCCCGCTGCACCACTGGGAGGGAGAGAGGAGTGGGGAATGAAAGAGTGAAGTTGAGCCTGGGAAAAAGGGTGAGTGGGTAGTAGGGGGAAGGTATTGTTTTAATTTTGTCTTTGTTTCTCACCGTCCAAATCTATTTTAAGTGATAATAAAATATTTTTTTTTCCCCCAAGTCAAGTTTGTTTTGCCTGTGATGGTAGTTGGTAAGTGATCTCCCCTCTCCTTATCTTGACCCATGAGCTTTCTCCTCTTATTTTCTCCACTCGTCCTGTTGAGGAGGGAAATGAGAGAGTGGCCGGGTGGGCATCTGGCAGTTGGCCAACACTACACACTGTTTTACAATCAAACATGTAAGCAACATGTGTTGTAAAAAAGTAAGGGTACACACATTACAGAAGAACTTCTGTGCCCTGTTTTAGTCATGGACGAAGTGCAGGAGATATACACAGATTTTAAGAAAGCAAGCAAGTATAGATTGCAGTGACCATCAGCAAGAGCTACATGGCATAGGCTCTTGCAACATGTTGCGTTGTTGCATTGCCATGTAGCTCCATACCTTTATAGATCAAGGCCAAATCTGATATTGAAAAGAATTGTGCTGTTCTCCTCCTCTAAGTCTGTGTTAAACTTGAGCATTCTTTAGATTTTCAACAAAGCATAGAGGCGTTGCAGTTCCTCTTTCCTGCATCTGATGACTTTGGTACAGTCATATTTTACTAGTCATAAGTTATCTTCTGGCTCTTACAGTATGCCCTCATGAATTTACCAATGTCCAGCATTCATAATATTTCCTTTATTCAGAGAAAGGTTTTTTGCTACCCATGAGCTCCAGAGCCCATAAGAACCTGTTTTCGACCCTCTGGTTCTTTGTTCCCTCATTTCTGGTGGGAATCTTCAGCTAACCCCTTCAAACTCCTATAGTAAGTGAGTAGATGATTTTTCCCTTAGGCATCAGCTATTCCATTGTTCTGAAATGCTCTTGTTTAACTGGAAAATTATTCTGGTTACTGAGTCTCAAGTACTCCTCATCTGGAGTGGAGTATATTCATGACCAGCAGCCTTCATAGCAAAACTAGATTTCCTATTTGCTGAAACCTGTTATGATATGGAAATTGCATTAAATGCAAACAGAATTAATAAATATCTCAAGAAATGTAACTGTGCCAGAACTGTTTCAGAAAATGTCACAGTTTTTATATGATCCCATATTCATAGCTATGAGATAGGCATATTCTTTTTGAAATTAGTCTAGAAGAGTGAAGCTAAAGTTATGCTATAACAAAGAGTGAAAAAATAACCCTAAAAATTAGATTTTGCTTAGCAAATACACTGGCTGTTGACAGTTTCTACTTCTGTTTAAAAATCATGCATTTAATTCACAGCTGCTCCTACTATCTTTAGAATATTGTTACTCATCAGTAGGGATGTGGATGTGTTCAATGGGAACAGATAAAGTAAATGACCTTGAATATTTGTCCTCTCTGACAGTCTCATGGTAAAAATTGTTAAAAGATTTTAGTGATTTAAAAGCCCTAAGATCTGAAGCTAATTGCATTAACTTGTTCTTCATGTTCTGTCTTCTTGCATATCCCAAATAATTTAAAATCAAGCATTGCTTTCCAAAGTATTTATATTAAATGGCAGGTGAATAGAAAAGTTTGATAGTATTCCACCAAGTTTTGCCATTTCCTAATGATATGCTTTTATCAGTTGTTAGGATACACTCCATCAGTAGGCTGAGTACTTCCATGATATCTCAGTGTTTATGTTTCCCAAAGAGGCTGTAAATAAGCCTAGCTGGAGTATTCTGATTAATTTTGCCATAGCACATTATTGGAAATGATCAAAACCTACAGTTTGTGAGGCAAATTGCAGCTTCTTTTCCCATGCCCCCAAATATCCTTTGCCAGCTCCCCCCCCACACCCCCAAAAACCCACCAATTCTCAATTACTAAAAATGTCAGTGTAGTAATGGTTAAATATTTCACCCTGAAGCTTTTTTTCTGAATGGAAACTTCCAGTATTTGCACTGTAAAATGTTTTGTTTGAATGTATTGAGATGAATTCTGTTACAAGATCATTCAATCTTGAACCTAATTTTTTATTGTGAGCTATATAGCTTCACCGGAATTCAGGCAGAGGTTGGCTGGTACCTGATGCATTGACATTCATGAGCCCCTTATGATGGCACTCGGTAGGAAACCTGCATCATGAGTATAGGATAGGCCTGACCAGACTGAACAGAAGGAAGAGCCTGAACTACTATTTGTACTAGGCAATGTGTCACACTGAGAAAGTATAATTTAACAGTCACCTGAACAAGGAAGAAGTATTATTTCAATTTTGTTGATAGGTTGCTGTGGTTTTTTTCCTAAATTTATATTCCTCACTCCCCCTGCAAGTTTAAGTGTAATCCAGTAATTCCTGTAGAAAATTCTCAGCAGCCTGTATTATTTACATTATTATTCACTTAGATACTACCAACTGCAAATGTTATCTACGATTTTATTCTGAAAATGTGATAGATAATAGCAATTGGGATCCCACACAGAAATCTACAAAACCAAAATCCCTTGGGATAACCTTGCCAAATAATATTTCTCATATGCTGAGTTCCTGGAACACATTTTTGTACATATTTCTTTGGGAAGGACTACTTATTAGGGAACAAGAGCCATCTATTTATTCAGTTAGATTCTTCATTCACAGTTTAGAACTGTTTTAAATTTAGTTCTCCACTAATTACTTTTTTTCTTCCCCCTTGCTCCTGTATTTGTGTTTCCAAGCCTTTTCTGTCGTCTTGGGTAGGCAGAGTCAGCAGTTTGGGCCAGACTAGCTCTAGTGGAAGTGCTGCAGGGTCTCATTTGTGAGCGTTCCCATTTCTCATGATATAAGAATTATAGTTTGAGAGGCCTTGCTGTAATCACTTTTTCTCTGTGAAGTTTCACCCAACAGCTCTCAGTGTTACATCACTGGTGTCACAGCAAGATACATCTCTATATCATTTCATTGCAAAAATAAAACCCCTGCACTTGTACCACCAGTCTAAAAAGAAATCAGTATCCTGTGAGTCTTCAAAGAGAATTGATAAAATCACATATCTCTTCACTATGGGGACCTGGAGCACTGGTCCTGCCAGCTCACTTGCCACATAATGTGGGACTGAAATTTGTGCCAGGACAACCTAAATGCATATTCCACACCCTTTTCTTGCTCCTCCCATGGCTCAGTCATTGTTTTATTACCTCCCAAGTTCAAATATAAACCAAATCTTCTCCGATCTAGTCCAAAAATTGTAATTCAGCTGGAAGGTGGGTGCATGCCAGCTCACTCAGTTATATACTTCTTCCTAAATAAATGCTACCATGGGTTTCTTGCTTTATGGAACCTCAGGCAGTGAGAGCTCTGAGCCGTTCTTCTCTCTGCACGCCAGCAAGAATTATTACTGAAGCCTCTGAGCTTCAAGGTACAAGACATTACTAGTGGACATAAATTGAAAGCTTATACTTTCATCTCGGATTTAAATAGGATTTAGGCAAAGCGGCAAGTAAAGAAGTATAAATAGAGTTTCCTATGCATGTGCTCTATGCCATTCGTTCTCTGTATCTGACACTGACCTCTGAAACATTTTTAACTAGCTATAGCTAGATGGACCAGTTGTCTCCTACAATTTTGCAGTTGATATGTTTTCATGTTATATATGATACATTTCCTTCATGCTTAAAAATTGATGTAATATTCAGTTTGCTTTCATATCATGCTTGCAAAACTATAGCTTTTTACTCTAGAAAGACATGTTAAAGGCCTTCATGCTGCAGAGCTTTATGGCTTTAATTCTCCTGGTCTAAATGCTGCAGTCCTTTTGACCTATCCTCATTTCTTCAGATTTTTTCCTTTCTTTTTCACTGTCAAAAATTGTTACTTTTCTCATCAGTTTTCAAGGTTTCAAAATCTGGATTCCTGTTCTGCTCCACCTGAATAATCTGCTATAATTATCACTTTATCAAGAATATTCAGTTTAACTATTAGGTGCTGTTATACTACAAGGATCAAGTATCCATCTAAGCAGAAAAAACCTTTTCAGTCTGGAGGAAGATTGATTAATGGGAAGAGAATGGTGCTTTGCCTAAAGCAATTCACCCTCATTGACTTAAAATACTTTTCTATAGTTGATTTCTGAGAACGCACTGGGGAAAGAATATATACATTCCTATGGACAATCATATGTAGTTGCTGTAATTAATAGAGTGATCTGGTATTAGCAAAAAGAGAACAACAATATGATCAAAGTTTTATGAAAATGCACAATCATACTGAATTTGAGTAGGAAATAGGTTTGTACTTGGTATTTAAATATTTCCGCATTCATTTTGCATTTATCCTACTCTAGTATAGATGTAAGTTCCACTCATAAAAAAGCTAAAAAAAAAAAAAAAAAAGAGAGAGAGAAATCAGATCTAATTAACTTATAAGCCTTTGGGGGAAATCATTTTAGTTTGTGAGATGGTAACTAGAGTAGTGCTTGTAAATCCAGTAAACATGATCTTGTGTATTTTCCATTGCAGATAAATGATGTCTGATATTTTTTCCATATATGTAATAAAATACTTGCATTAATTCATGTTGTCATACATTACTGGGAACAAAAGAAAAGCTTAATCTTGTGGGAAATGGGCACACATTATTCACAACATGTCTACAAGCTTTAATCTAATTTGAATATTATCTTTGTTAATAGTCCCTTGGGGCACACAATTTCAAGCTTTGCATTGTGGGTTAAAATGAATAGGGCTGGGGTTTCAATCATGTTCTCTGCTTTTCTGCTTGCAGCCTATAGATGAAAATGTCTTAGAGATGAGTTTATGTAAGGTAAACATTTTAGAACACAGTTGTAAGTTCAATACAAGAAATTAAATATGAAGGATACATCCCATGGATAGTTCTGCCTGAAGAAACAGCTTCAGCTCTTGCATATCCCTTTGCAACAACCAATTCTAGCATTATACCTATGGAAAACTGCAGATGTCAGTATTATTTACTCTTATGCGAATCTTCCCAGTAAACCACCTCTGAAGCCAACCCGCCCAACTTTCAGAGTCAAACTTAGGTAGAGCAAGAAATTCAGGTCATTAGAGAAAATTGCAGAAAAACAGAGAATCACAGAAGCACAGTGCTGAAAGGGCCTCATCTGACAAATGCTTTTCTAATCTCTTCTTAAAGACCTTCCCTGACCACAGCCTTCCTAGGCAATCTCTGTGTATGATAATGGTAAGAGATCTTTGCTACCACATACCTCACAATATCCAATTTGAATCTTCTTTGCTGCATTTAAACTCATTACTTTGTGGCCTACTGATCTCTGGATTATTTCCCATTAGCGCCCATCCCTTTTCTGAAACACAGTGCCTTACTGCAGCTGAAGCATTATTGGTGATAAGTAAAGCAGGTTTACTTCATGATGTGCTCTGGTTTATATTTCCTGATAAGAAGTTTGCCTTTTAAATAACAGTGTGAAACTCCTTCAGTTTATGATTATAACTTCTTCAGACCCATTTTTGAGCAGGAGTCATCTAGTTAATTGTCCTTCATCCTACATTTGTAACAGCTTATTTTTCCTGCTCAGATCTTGTACTTTGTATTTACCCATATTTTTCTTACAGATTATATCTTCATGTCATTTACAAATTTAATGAGCACGTTTTCCATTGCAATATTCGGGTGTTAATAAAACTATTGAAGCGGAGATAAGCAATGGGACAACTTGCATAACTCCACTTAACATATCCTTCCATACTACTTAGTCAACAGGTTTTGCATTCTTCTTATCAGAATTTCATCAAGATTGTGTTTCCTGTATAATTTATGGGAAGATCATGCGAGAATATAAAAGGTATTATTAAAGCCAAGATAAATGACCTCAGTGACTTCTCTCCACCCAGCCTGCCATGCCGTCTGGAAGGAAATTAGATTAGATTGACATTTATTCTTAGGAAAAAAAAAAAAAAAAAACCACATCGGCTGCCATGTGCATGTCATTCTTCCTTATTTTCCAGGTAACCGCAAACATTTTATTTGATCATCTCCTTCAGAATATTTTGGGAAGATACCATCTGAATTCTATTAGTCAGTTGATCACAGCTGGTTTGTTTAGTGAAGATTGCTAGGAAAAAAAGGCACGAAATACCTTCACGCTCAAATTCACCTACAAATTATTTTCCTCTCTATTGAATAGAGTAGTCCTTGATCTTCCTTTTTACAATTAACACAGCAAATGAAAGAACTATTTCAAAGTATGAAATTATTATAGTAAGTCAATAATAGAATGAGTTCTGTCTTCCGAAGTAGTTGCTTCATAGTTGCACCTCATCCTGCGCCCTGTTTTTTTGTTGGGGTTTTTTTTATGTGGTTACATGTTCCTGCTGCTTTTTTATTTTCACCTTTGGTACATTATCCAGCATCCACAGTATTTATAATTCCTTCTTGTGGGTGGAGTCAATGAGGATTTTATTCTTTAACCAAGTTAATCTCCTAGAACACTTCTTACCTCTCTGCCCAGGGTTAATTTATGACCCTAGGATTTTTCCTTTAGGCTTTCCTTTATCCCTTAATCCTTGTTCTCATTAGATAGTGTCTACGAGTTCTCTCTCTGCACTGAAGTCTACCTAATTTTTATATAACCCTTTCCATCTCTCAGCATTGCAACAGACACAGTTCTGTGGTCATTCTTTGTCTTTCTGAACAAATTGTATTCTTTTAGTATTAGTCTTTCAGTCATATTAATTATCTTGTCAAATCCCTTGGTTTTTCCCTGTATACTGTGCATTAGTATACATAAGTAAGCAGTCTTGACCTTTTATTTCCTTTTTTTGTATTTCTTTGGATCTTATTCTGAATAATCCTAACCCCCTCCCACTCAAGCAATCTTGATACCCTTATTCAAATTTCTCTTTTTGTGCTTAGCTATGGACTTTTGTCACGCACACTATCTCCTCCCCTTGATCTCCATTTAAAGCCTTTCTTATTAGGTAAGTACATCCCCTTATAGAAAATAGACTGTTTTCCATGTTCAGGGGTATTCTTTCCATGTGCAAGAGTATGTGGAATATCATCTCAATGGTCAAGGGAGCCAAAGCTGTCCTGGTGTCCTGGAATATGCATATTTCTCCAGAATACCTAGATTCCTAATCCTATTTAATCTTCAACTGGGAAAACGAACATGAATACCATACAAGTCTCCTGCCCTCCCAGACTGATACTCACTTTTGATCAGTTTGAGATTGTTCCTAAGAGTGAATGCATGACACAAAAGGAAGGGCACATGGACTTGCAATTACTGTGAGAGATGAAATGCGTCCACTTTATAGTAATTTGTAAGAGCTGAGTTCTCTGGAAGCTGCACACTCTAGGATGTCAGCTGCAGCAGACGGATGAGGCCTTTAGGAGAAAATCACCAACCTCTGTTGCTTTTTTTCCTTTGTCTTAGGAATGGAGGCTGTGAATCTTACAGGTCTGAGTCTCTTTTCTTCCTCTTCCAATGTCATTTGACCATCACTTGCTGCTAGGACACTGTCCTATTGCCCTTGATAGTGAGACAGCATCAGTTTCCAGCTGAGACGAGCAGCCAGCTTCTCCCCAACAGAATGACCATTTCATTGCTGGTGCTGTTATGGACCCCAACCTGCTTAGCTTCTACAGGTTCTGCTCACTGCTGCCATGGCACAAGTTGTCTCTGCGGTTTGACAAACAAGAAAGAGATAACAAGAGTGAATGAATGGCACAGCTGTGTGGAGTTTTTTTCCTAGAATTTTAATAAAAAAGGAAATCCAGTAAGACAAAAGCTCCAACAGTGAAAGAACTAGATAACAGCCCTCCTGACAAACACACACGAATTTCTGCATGTTTATTCCAATTGCTATTGAAAAGCAAATGACCAGCCTGTCAGCATATTTCATCTCTTCCAGGAGGTAAAATAGCATTTTTAGGAATGGTCAGCTGCTCTCCATTTCAGTTCAGTTGTTGGCCCTTAAGACTGCTGTAATGCTGACACAGCAGAAAAAGACAGTAAATGGGGGAAAACTTGGCCAGTTAGAGTGGCTGAATGCTTTGAGGAACTGAGGTGCAGACTCCTAAAAGTGCTTTGCGCCTTAATTCCCATTACTGGGAATTAACATCTCTGAGGATCTGACCTTCATTACTCAAACTGTTACATGCTCTAAATGATACTGGGCTCAGTGGCAGGCAGAGTTTGATTGTTGAAGTTTCCAAGTCCAGTGGACTACATCAGACTCAGATTTGGAAAATCTGGGAAACAGTGAGAACTGGAGCCTGAGTAAATGAAATCTAACTCAATAATGTGATAATTCAAATCTTAACATTTGCATGCCTTTGTGAAAATTTTGGTGAGGCTTTAAAACATAACTTTGTGGTTCTTGGTACTTTCTGCATACTTAGAGGCTTAAGTTACAGAAACAAAATTATTGAATCCTTTTCCAGTTGCGGCTATCAGTACACCAACTATAAAAAATAAATTCCAGCAGAATTTCAGTCTGTCTTCTAAATAATGCAAAATACCAGCTGTATGTTGTGCAATATTCCTCATCAGCTGTGAGATTGATCTTGCCTTTGAGTATTTTTCTTCCATGAACTCTTCTGCTCAGAAATAGTCACAAATCAGTACATATGCGGAATAAATAATTAAGACTTTTGAAAATGCATGAAAACATGAATTCTGAAGATCAATGCACTCACACCAATTACATTTAACAATACATGGAGAGCCTAATAAAATCTCTTTCACATTCTAACTTACTCTGTGATAACATAGGTAGATTAAATAGCTGGAGTGAGCAAACTGCTATCTAAAAGAAAATCTTCCTTCAGCCTAATGATTTTCTGAGGTTCAAAATGATTATTTGTTTGTTTGTTTATTTTTAAGAATTCTTTTTTTTCTGTATTGAAAATGTAGGTTTTGAGTGAAGCTAAAAGAAGTCATGTAAAATTGCTTATTGAAAATCTGTATCATTATGACATTTTGAGTCCAATTTTTGTGGCATGCACAAACCAGTCCAAAGGTTGGATGGTCATTCTGGGTCTAATTTAATACCCCAATATAATGAAATCATTGTAAGCACATCAACATTTATGTATAAGAGAAAGTTAACTTTTAGTATTTGTTGCAGCAATAGTTACTACATTGATTGGTATGTAAACAAGATAACCTGTTGTTTTGCTATCAGAGATATCATCTTTCTCTCATTTAATCAGACATAAAAGTTATATATTGCATTCAGTTTTCAAATGAAGCATATATGTCATAATTTAAAGACTGAAGGGCTGTAGCTGCAAAATCCAATGTTATCAAGTTACCAGACTGGGTATATATCATTTGCTTTTCACATCAGTCTTCAGGAAGTAGGAGTTAAGAATACTTCTGCCCTACTACAATGACAAGATCATAGCAAACTCAATGAGACTATGTGTTTAGTAAAACAGGACACCCTTTAAAACATAGTTACAGTACATGATTAATTTACCATGAAAAGACAAAGTGCAATATTCTGCTTTCCATTTTTTTGTATATTCAGGACAGCTGTGAATGAAAATTAAGTAGTTACTGTACGTGATTTTGGCATTTGCATGAGTTTATGTTTAAAAGCTGAACAGTAGCATCTTCAAAATGCAGCCTGTAATTTAAAAAGTATTACTACTGAACTAATTCGAATCATGCCTTTCCCACAAAAGAATTTCCTAAGCTCTTGAGGGGGAAAATTAAATTTCTACCTGCTGTTTCATTTGCATTTCCATACTCCAACAGTTTCCATAATTGGATTATTTCTAAAATAAAAAAGACAATCATATTTTATTTAAACAATGGGAAGTAGAAAGACCTATCAAGGAAATATATGCTTTAGGAAGCTTACAGTAGCAAACTGGAAAAAAAATACTTACAATTTCAATTTTCCAAGAATATTCTCTCCAGATACATCTTGTCTGTTTAGCGGGATTTGCTTCAAAAGATGTTTACACTGTAGTAAAGTTACTTTGTATTTTAAAATTAGTTTATTGATTTTAGTGCCCAAATCTGAGACCAGCTTTAAGTTTGTATCTTGAAAATTTTCTCTCTCATTTTCAGCTTTGTCTAAAGCCTCTTGTGGAAAACTTATTTTGTTCTGTCTCAGGGCATGATAATAGATCAATGAAAAATAATATAGGAATTATTATTTTAAAGAAAGAAGGTTATTAATACTTTTTCCATATCAACACTGATGATTTTATGATACTTCATTACTGTGCAATGTCATCCCTGCATACTTTTGTAAATAACGCTGCTTGAAATATTCTTGAGGTTAATCAAAACACTTGTCTTGTTCATATCTCTCTGGGGAATGAAATTTTTAGCAGGAAGTATTCATGATTGTATATAGCTTTAAATTCTCACCATACCTCTTTTTATTCCCCTTTTACTTTCCTCTCATTTCTTCCTATCCATCTCAATACACACATACAAAAAAAGGAATTGTACTGAATTTTGTGATGCAGAGACAGAATCACAAGCAAACTGGATTAGACAAGTTCCATAAATCATTAAAAAAGACACAGTTATGGTTGCAAGACAAATACCTATATTCACACATGTTGTACCCAAGCAAAATATGAATACAAGGTGTGACAGTCCCAGTGAAATAATTAAGGAGATAAATATGGCACTTAGTGAATGGAGCAGTCTGATGCTCAGCTAGTGTCTCAGAAAGAAGGAATTGAAATATAACAGAACACATCAGTTTATTTAAATCCTGCTTATGGTAATAAGCATTTTGGCATTATTTTTTTCAGAGATACAGTGGCTGCCAGCCACAGTACAATGAAAAAAACCATGTAAACCTCCAGGGAAGAAACATATTGTCAAAAAGGAAAATGGAAAAAAGGCATATAGATAACATTAATTCCTTCTCATGGAAAGAAGACATTAACAATAAATTCCTACATCTCTTAAAAAAAAAAAAAAAACAAAACATAGAAGAGAAAATGTTCTGGATTTTTTTCTACTCATAACTGATATGACTTATCTTCATCCTTTGAAACGCTATTTTATTACATTTTTGTATAAAAAACTGTACATACTTTTTATAAAGAAAATGTTGACTTTCCTTTGCCTATCTTTTGCAACCTTTGCACCCTTCAGAGCTGTAATCTTATTAGTGATTACTTATGGAATTATTTTACAGCATTGTTCAGTAAAACAGGATGAACAACTTAAAATTACTTATGAGGGTGTTGTGTTAAAGGCTAAAGAAGTTTGGGAGAAAATAAACCCCCTTGCATTCCAGCTTGTCCTCAGGTATCAGAGGGGCTGGGGCAGCTAGGATTAGATTCTCAGTGATGCCCAATGCAGCACTAAGTCCAGTCGCATTCAGAACGCTGAACTATCATGATTACGGATGCACTTAAATAGCAAACTGCACTCTTGGCTTAGCCATGTTCAACACACGAGAATTACCAGACTTAGGGAGTTTGGTTGCGTTAATGAACTATCATGACTAGATTAATGAGCAGCGCGGTTTATTAAAGCAACAGTACATGTTCTTTTGGATTGCTGGTGATAAATACACTGTCTGCAAAGCACGTGCAAATAATAATACAGTCAACTACAAGCACATTAAATTATGGAAGAACTCTACAGAGATTTCTAAGTTTCCAGGGGAAGCACTCGGTATAACCGAGGGTTCGAATCTCACACATAGGCTTCCCTATGGGGGGAAGAGAGGTTCAGCCCGACGACTGATCCCAGATGTCAGCAATGTCCTCCTGACTTGTCTATGGTGGTATCTTCCCTAACAGTCCTCCTCTCTTAAGCCCTTTTATACTATTTTCTTACTTTCTTAGGTGGAGCTTGAGTGACTCTAGTCATACATACCTTTACTTTGATTGGTATAAAGTTCTCTCGCTTTGCTTTTAAAGGTATAT
>JAVJGG010000048.1:21383507-21409757 GCA_035590195.1 Aviceda cuculoides
CAGGTTTCTTGCGTGTGCACCGCATTCCACCCTGGAGATTTACCTTCCCTTAAGAGGGGGACATATCAATAAGTCACTTCCAACAATCATTCCACAGAGGGAGATAAGAAAATCATAACTTGCTTGATGCAAGAAGTTATTGACTTAATGTGATGTCCTACTGTTGACTTATTTTTATTCCATGGCACCAGCGCCTCGCAAACTGAATGACAATTCCCTATTTGTACAAGGCAGGAGTGCATGTTGGTCAGATGGTCAGCATGCTAAAGCAAGAAAAAAATTACTTGTCTCATTACTCCCTGATTTAGTTTGTCCTTTTAAAATGTATCTTTCTCTAGTCAACATTGCTACACAAAAAATTGCTTACTGCTGTCTCCATTAGGCAGAATGCAATGGTGGTTGAGTTGGAGTACTGATTAGACACTGAATATGAAATTCTACAGATCTTATACTGAAAATCATGTACCCTTGCTTCTGCCACCCTTCCTCCACTGTGTTGTATCTTGTACAATAAGTAGCACCGCTGAAAGATTTAGGAAAATACTCTGGGCAAATATTTCTCAGTCTGCTTAAGTGTGGCAGAACTGGAACTTCAATAAATAGCAATGAATTATGGAACATATATTTATTTGTTAAAAAAAAAAAAAAATTCAGGTCACAGTGTACTTTTCCTTACTCCATTCAGACTCTTTTATACCATGTATTTGTGACTAGGGAGAAGGAGGACAGAGAGAGTATGCAGAAGTATTGCAGAGTTGAGTTAACTGTAGTCCAGACTGTAATTTTATTATTATAATAGCACTAAAAGTCTTTGGCTGGAGTTATTTAGTGTACTTTTTGTTTAAAGTCATTATAAACCATTTCATTGCCTGTATCAATATCACACTGAACACTTCGCATTTTCATCATACCATTTATGTTTGTTTCTTACTTCTCACATAGAAGATGTGCAGATGTCTAAGCACGTTAAAAGCATGACTATTTTAAAACTACATATGTGTTCGTACTTTCATACAGGAGGGACATGCAGAGACACTTGACATTTTGAATGTCCAATGTTAAGAAGAAAACAGGACAGAAAGAAATCACGATGCATTATTGCTTCAGGGTAAGTGTGTTTCAAATGTTCCTAGTCAACAAGCTGTGATGAAAATTTGCACCAGCCCCCTAGTAGATGTGCCATTTACAGCCCTAATACTTAGACAAATGTCTCAGGAGAAACTGGGAAAAATGCTTTTAGGAATTTTTCTCTTGCAGTGGAATGGAGTAACTACTTAATCACTATTATTTGACCATTCTGTTTCAAATTGCCCCGACAAGCAGCTCTCTTATATTGTAGTATATTATATCACCATAAAACTACTAGTGCATATATATATATTCTAAACCAAATAGCAATAACAATGTAGTAGTTAAAAAAGTTGCGCAGGTAAATAACATATCTTCCACAATTCAACCTTGGTACTCACAAAAGTTATCACATGGTTTGAGTTGTTTTTTCTTGTTTCCTATAAACTTTTGATTTGTGCTAGTGATTAAAGCAAAGATTTTGGATTTTGTGCCATATTTTTGTTAGTGTCTGTCACGTGGTCTTGACCGCATCAATTCATTCACTGAACTTCATTTTTCTTATCTGTAAAACATTCCTCTCAACATCTCAAAGGATAAAGTGTAGTTTCACTGCAGTTTTTAAAGCTTATTCATAGACTTGAAAGTATATACAAGTGCAAAATATTATTTTTACTTAAAAGTTTTGAAGTTAAGTATGTATTCACTTATTCATAAAGTCAGAAGGAACTAGTAGAACTTTGGTCTTAACTCATACAATACAAGGTATAAAATTCCATCTAGTTACTTTTTGATTGTGCTCCTTGACTTAAACTTGACTGCCCTTTCCTGTGCTGCTTTGAGTCTGTTAACCTACTTTTTTTGTTTTAACATCCAGGTTTTGTTTCTTATCACATTTTTGCTTAACTGGCTTTGAGGGCTATTAGGTATCTGTGTTTTCTCCCTGTGACTTACCTGCCTACCTTGGTAACCTTTTGTATATAAGATATCCTATTTGATAAATCTCCTGGAGGTAATCCTAATATAGCAAATTATAAAACACAAAATGGTTGATGACGTACTACAGTTTGAAGGGTTTTTTTGCGATGTGATGTTGATCAGAGGGACCAAACCAAGAGCTAGATAGATGAGGACAATGTGAGGTTGGCTGAAGTTTTTATCGCATTCCATGCTGCTTCCCATGCTGCCAGTGCTACCTCTCAGGGTCAGACAAGGTTTTATTTGGTGGGTTTGTGGTTTTTTAAACTGAGATTGGAATGTTTTCATTTATTCCTTCACTTGTAAAGTTAGATGCCTTTGGCACCATGGATAAAATGACAAGTATGTTAAAATTTGTGTGAAAATTTCAGGATAATGAGTGGACCGGGATTTTGCCAATGAGTCTAACTGTGCATAGCTCTGAGGGAATCTTAAGAATTAATGAATATGAAACCCTTTATATAAGTGACTTATCTTTAAATATGGAAGGAATCTAGATCACCAAGATACCTTCAGCATTGGTCATGTAATGAAAGGGAGAAATTCTACTTCATATTCATTTATAAAATGAGTGGTTTTTAAAATTGCCCAAATTATTTGAGTAAGTCCTGTGATAAAATGGGCAAGATAACAAGATACAGATCATATGCACATTCATAGTGCAGTATTTCACAACTTGTGTAATGAATGTATCACACAGATGGATACATACATGTGCATGTGTGCCTGTGTCTACACTCTTGTATACCTGACTGTTAGTCATTTCAGCTGTAGGATGAAATCAGCTGAAGATTGCTAAGATCTTCACTTGTATAAAGATGCAAAATGGATGTTATGCAAAGAAGCCAATGCTAGTGCCAATTTCCTATAGAGTGTAAAAAAGCCCATCAATGTGTCAAAATGATTGTTTACATCTGTGGAGCTAAATAATGTGAAACATCCAAAATTATTATCCATGCTTCTAAAATACTGTGGGCAGCTGACAGATTTGTTCAAATGCTGAGCAGGAAGAGGAGGATTTTGTGCAGGTTTGATGATAGATACACTTTGCAACACACTCCAGAAATATTCCACCTTGCAATATGATCAAAACCCTCACTCCTCCCCAAACTGCTTTCAGGCAGAAGAACTGAGTCTTGTTCTCTATGATAAAATCTGTTTTTGACAAGTCTCTGAAATGTAGGCAAGGTCAGCAGGTAACACAGCATGATTCTGAGACATGGACAGTGAAACTTTGTAAATTCTGTACTGAGGACAATAAATCTTTGCCAAGAATTGGAGGGGAGGAAGGTAGTAAAAAAACTTACCAAATAGAAGTGATACATTCAAAAAAGGATTTATTTGTTTTCATTGCCTGCTAGACACAAGACAGTCTGTCTGGTTGTGGTAATATAAACATAGAATATGTAACACCCACATAGATAACCTCTCCTCCACTGAAGGAGTATTTCCAGCTTTCCTCGCTCCCTAGCCCCTCCCTGCTGCCTGTCACTACTTCCTCTCAACACTAAGTCTAGCTCTTTCTCCTGCCACTCTCTACTCAAAGATACCGGATTTAGGTGGTCAGACTGCCACATGTACATCCTACAACACATTGCTTTTCTATCTGATATTCGTCGTAGTGTTATTGAAGCAGTACAGAGCAGAAGGATGACAAGCAGAATGGTTTACATAACTTGTGTTCACTGACATGACTTACTGTAAGACAGTAACCGCTTTCACCTTTTTAGCCTTGATAATCCTAACCCCACCCCAGATGTAGTAAACAGGTTTTATGCCTTTGATGATGGGTTTATTTGATTGTTTCTTCCTGCTGGCAGCATTCCTAGTGATGCTGCATGGTGACTTTTGCTCAGCAGTTTAGTAGAAGGGCTGGGTGGTCTATGGTGGATTTCTCTGCCTCTGTGCTGGCCCCAGTCCTTATCTGCATGTTTGAGATATCTGTCCTCAAAAAAATCCCACAGACACAGGCACAAAGAAATTGGAAGGATGTAGTTCCCCAAAAGGAGAAAACTAGACTTATTTAGGAAATTAAAAATTTTCACAGAATAAATACTCATATGGCAAAAGCACAGCAAACTAACATGCCAATCTGCCAGACTCAGTCCATCTCAAGGAAGTTTGTACGGTAGGGCTTTTGCAGCAACTTATTGGGCTGTCAGGTTCATGGAGCTACTGAAAGCAATGGTAGCTGCAGCTCTAATTTCATGGGCAGAAGTTATTCCCTTTGTATTTTCTGGAGTGAAGAATGTGTGGATTCTCCACAGGAACCTAGGTAGAAAGATGTTCTCCATTTACTTTTCATTTTTTATAGCTTTCCTCTAAATAAGAGATTTAAATGCAAAAATCTTATCATTCAAGGACTTTGTGTGGATTAGCAATGTTCTCTGGAGGTTTGTGGGTTCATAAAACCACAAATGGATTTACTCCTCTATACTAGCTTTTTTCATCTGTGAAAAATATGAAACCGACAATATTTTTTTCGTTAAATAGATCACCCAAATATTATTTGTTGAAAGCTGCTAATAGTCCCCAGTTTCTTCATTTGACTAAATTGCTTCATGAAAATTGTAGCAGGAGAAACTGGGATGCTTAGAGAAAGGACAGGTAAGCTACAGGTGAGCAGTGGAGGCATTGGGAACTCTTATTAATGCAGTGCCCATTGTTTATGAGGATAGTGCTAGAAAGTATGACAAGGGAGGAGGTACAGATTGTATGTGAAAGCAGAAGAGAGAACAAAGCTGTAGAAAAAGCATTATAAAAGAAGGCAGATCAGAAATACAGTTAAAGAAACAGCAATCTAAATCAAATGAAAAAGAATAAAAAGGCCAGTTAATGGGTTGAAATACAGGATGGGAAGACAGGAGAGGAAGAATGGAGGAAACACTGGGCGCAGTATTTGGTTACTCAGTTGTTTTGGAACCAAACATTCAATATCTTCTTTGACATAATTTTGCACTTGAACATTGTGACACAACAGGGTAAAAGAAAAGAGAAAAAATGAACTCTGACAACCTTCCTTAATGGTAACTTTGGCAAACAACCCCGGTCCTCTAAAATATTGACATGCCTAATAAGGTGCCATCACTATTCAACCAGTTTCTTGCCCATCATCCTTTGTTTTCTCACCTAATAAATTAACTTTATTTTCTTTTCTTACATTTTTCCTTGCTGTAACTTTCTTAGCTTTGAGCTTTTTGTTCTAACCACCTTTGAGATTCAGTCAGCTATGCACAGCTATTTTCAATAATTTCAATATATATTCACTACCAGACATCTATTTTAACTTGCACTCATAGTATGAAGGTAATAACAGGTGTGCTGTTTTCTCAGCCAAAATCCAGTTTCTTCATTGCTATGATTAGCTACGTATTTTCCATTCTGATAGATCATCCACTTAGAAGCAGAATTATTTTTCTAATAAGAAACTAAGAAGTAGGTTCACCACCATAGCTATACAAAACAACCTCCTCCTCTGAAAAATCTGCCAAATGTACTACAAGGTCAACTTGGACAAGCATTATTTAGAATTGTACTATAGAATGTTAAATGTCCTTCATGAATTCTTCTCCATGGACAATCAACTTTCACAGAAAGACACAAGGGAGGAGAAAAGGTGAAAAAGAGAGGGGATGTATGAGAAAGAGATTAAAAATTGAGAGAGAAAAAAAGAAGGGAGAGAGAGGAAGAAAAAGGAAATAAAATTAAAAAGTTTTGTTGGAAATACCACAATTCTAGCCTCAGAATCTTTGGTAAGCAGAAGTGGTTTATTTTATGCTGCCTGCCAGATGTGCTTCTTTTTGCTTATCAATATACAATATTACTGTTTTATAAAACAGTGTCTGTCTCCTATTGCTTCTTAATCATTGGAGCACAGTAATCAGATGCTGCATGGAAGGATTTGAACCAAGCCAGAAAAAGCAGTGGATTTAAAAACCCCAAAGTTTAATTATGTGTATTGTCATACGATTTTATATTTTGTTTATGGTAATAGTATATCAGAGCTAACAACTGTACACTGATATACCCATAAAATATATTCACTATGAGTTACTAAAATAATGAGTGGAGTAACAACCTACGCAACAGAATGTTACTGATTTACTCTCTTTTTTTTCACAAACTTTCTCTGAATGCATACATCATAATGGAAAAAAAAAAGGTTGACAGCAGCAAGCAATCTTCAGTTATTACAAAGCATTTACTTGCTGGCTTATTTAATCTAAACCTGCATTTAAAATGCTACCAGTACAGGAAGTCAGCAAATTGAATTAGAGTGCCAACCACTGGGGCCAGATTCTGATGCCACTTCTCCCCCTGACTAAATATACTTTATCTAATGAATTTTCTTGTGGATATTAATAGCAATGTTCACAGAGCCAATCAGTTACTTAAGGTGAAGGTAATTAAAAATAGTTTCTGCATTGTTACTATTAGTTGCTTTACATTTCCATATATTGCTTTACATAGCTGTTATTATAAACACTGATTTTATTACTGTAGTTGCTTGTTGGAATATTTTGAGGTGGGGATATTTTTCCTGAAAAATGTTTCTGTTTTCCATTCACCTCTAATTATTCACTGTATATCAGAGCACCCAAGTGGGAGATTTGTTTTGCATTATGTTAGAAAATGGATAAAAATAGCTAGCAAGAGAGCTTACAGAAAAAGGTTTTGACTTGGCAAGGCATTTAAGTATATGCCTCATTTAAAATATGTAATCAGACCCCTGGAAGCCCCAGATTTATTGCGAAAACAGAGTCTGGAAAGCAACCATGGCTTTAAATTTCTGTTCTGTACATCACATATTTGTAGTATCCAACTGCTTGGCATACATTAGAAAAATATCAAAATATCACAGCAGATCTTTACGGTCTGTGTATCAGCTGATAACCACTAGCATTCAGCATGCTTTTGGTACAACCCATAAGCAGGAAGAAAACACAACGTAATATAAGAGAATCACTTATGCCAAAGATATTCCTTACATATTATGCAGCTGAAATACCCCTTTAAACTGCCAGACGCATTGGAGAGCTTTTGGTGGGTATGACTCATACCCAGATATGGTATATTCTATGCAGAGGGGAAAATATGAATCTGGTCTTTGTATACAGACCTTAAATATAATCAGAAACATACATAAATGTGTATACATATACCTATCTTTAACTATTGGCTTTCTGAAACTACTGCTGAAGGCAATTTTCACTATGTGTGTCAGCTCAATTCAAGGTGCTTAGAATTCAGTAGGTATTGACTGAAGAAATCTTGTTTACGTGGCTGGAATAATTGTCCTGGGTACACAGAACACTTCTAGAGACTAAGGTAAGCCACTCATTACTGAAGCTTTGAGGTGTGTATAGGTTATCTCATTGTATTTCATGGAAGTTACCCCATGTTCGAAGTCAGTGGGTCTTTACCCCCATTCAGGGTAAGCCCTGGCTCATAAAGTCAAAACTCCAGAGCCGTCCCTTGGAGCACAGCTACCACTGGTGTATGTATTTTGGCCTTGTGGTCCACAGCAGCAATGGGCTGGGTGTTTATGTCATGGACATCCAGTGGATTAGTGGAGTTAATGGTACAAATTCAGAGTTAGGAGCTCCTGCTTCCCGAAGGACCTCAGCACTTCCTTCTCCTTCCCCTCTGCTCCTGAAGTGCCTGTTCCCCTGAGTGAGTCAGGATCTCCCTCGCTGCTCCCCATACTCATCAGCAGTGGAATATAATTTGAAGAGACAGATCAGCTCACTGTTGATATCATATCCTAGTACCCTCTTTAGGGAACCTCAGGTGCAATCTTGCAGGCAGATTATTGAAGCCTGCCTGTTGAAAGTTTTTTGGCATGGATGTAGTTTTCACTCCAGCAGGTGTTGGTGAGTTTCAGATTATTCCTGTGTAAAGGAATGGATGGATTGGTGAGCAGCTTGTAACTCTCACAGCTTTATTTTTCCTTTGGCTGTCCCTGGATTCAGGAAAACAGCTGCTAGATTCCTGATGAGTGATTCACATAGTTGATATAATTTAGTTTCCTTGCCAAAAAACTCTTACTTCTAGTTTTCTATTTAATTAAATCACAGACTGAGAGTTTTAAAGTGTCTATCAGCTGCAACGGGTAGGATGAGTGCTCTAAAAATCATTTTTCAAGAGTATGTGTAACTTCCCTCACTGGTCTATTAACATGCTGAAATAGATTCTCAAACACTTTTGTTAGGCTACTTTTCCCCTCCCTTGCCTTGCAAAAAGGCCCAAACCAAATGGGCTATTCTGAAAGATCAATAGAATAAAGGCAGTTCGCTTTCAGGGTCACCTAAATTCCTCTTAAGGAAGTCTACTGCAGTTTTCTTTCTACTTTACAATTATAGGATCACAGGAACAGTTTGGTCACTTTTTTTTAAACTTATAAATGTGAGTTATTGGAATTGGCTCCACCTAACCTCACTCAGTATTCAATAACGGTAAACAGCCTTTGACAAATCTCTTTTCCTCCATGTGACACCATTCATACTCTGAGAATTCTCTCTTCCGTTGGCTTTAGGTTATACATACCTGTTATTCATAAGCAAGCTTGATTTGCTGTGCTCTTTTCCCTTCCCGTTGCTTTTTATTTGCTTCTGATGGCTTACCTCCTAAATATTTTTCCATTGTCTTCAACACTGGGACAGAAGGTTGTATTAAATATGCAAGTAATGCAGCTGTATCAGGAGCATTAGGTAACTCCAGTGGCCTCTGTCAGCAAGTTTCTGCAGTGTGGTATGCAGTATGCTCAAAGTTAATTGAAAAGCGTTGCTGTGGCTTTGGCAAGGAAGAATTATCAAGTACAAAGATTCCTGTATTACTTCTGGATGTAGTTCGTGCTCCTGTTTGAAGAACAACTGCAGTAAAGCACAAGATATACATCAGGTTTTTCCCCACCACCAAATCTGGTGTACTCTACTCTTTCCTAGGCATCTGTTATGGTCAGATGTAGGACATTGGACTTACCTGAATCTTTTAGGCTACTCCATTATTGACAGTTTTACATTCTAACACCTTAGAAAGGCAATGGGGGGCATCAATTCTAATACGGTATAGGAGAAAAATTAAAAAAGTGTTGAAACTTAAGATTCTTAACATTCACTGTTCCTCACAGATACCAGAATTAGGCAGTAATCAAGGAAATGACCAGTCAGCGGGTTTGCAACAAAGGAGAAGAAACATGTTTTCATAGGATGTATTTAATGCACCCACCATTTAAATGCTGAAATGCTCCAAATATTTCAGGAAGATAAAGGCTTCCACTCACATTCATTTCCCATTGCTTTCTTATGCCAATCAAGAGGATAGCTATTCAACACACAGCTATTTGACACACAAGCTTGCAGGAGAGGAGACTCTTCCATTTCCTGCTGTTGGTCAGGGCAGAGGTCCCATGCTTGGCATACAAACCATTTCATGTTCCTTCCCCCTTGGTGCATGGTCAACTAGGAAACTGACAGACAAAAAGTTAAAATGGGTAATTATTCTAGAAAGAGTGTCAGAAAAATGGAAAGGATCTGTCCTTATGACAGGTCATTATGAGACATACTACCACTTAGATACTGTAAAAAGTTTCATAATTTCATACAGAACAGCAAGATAATTTATAAACACAATTAGAATCCAGAAAAAGAATGCACATTGAATTGCAACATCTTTAGAACTAGGTTTTGTGCCAGAAAATAACACACTTTCCATTTAACTGTGATTTCAAATGCAAATACCAGTGCTCTTAGAATGAAGCAGATGTTGGGCTTTTTTTCAGTGGAATGAGCAGTTGTTCATCTCTGAATCCTTGTCTTCTGGGGAAATATTTCAATCCTTTAGTGAATGAAGGACAGACATAGCTGGTTTTTGCAACACATTCCCACCCGAGCTAATTTTAGCTCCGTGTTTGGAGCAATTATTGAAAAGTTGTAGACTGTTACGGTGGTAATTCCAGATTAGGGTCAAATTAGGGGAGGGGGAAGGAGTTATTGTTCTGGTAGAAGATTTTGCTACACTTGACTGTAAATTGTTCTGACAGTGTGTAGAGCAGAGACAGATGCTTCCACACATAAGTTGGAAGTTGCTTTGGCAGCTAACTGGAAAATAAAATCCTCTGGGGTGAAAAACCTACTTTATTAATCCAACTGTAAAGGCAGCTACAGCTGGTTGGGTTTCAGGTATCACTGGAAAAAACAATACACAACCGACAGAACATCCTACTCTCCTCCAGATCTAGGCTTTGTTTTCCATTCTCCCTCACCCCACAGTACATATATATATGTATATATATTGTGTGACCCCCACCAACAGGGCAAACTTCCCACTATCCCCAAGCAGGGCCAGGGTGGTGATAGCGACAGGGTTCTTGTTAATAATAACTGAAAATACCCAAGAGTTTGCATAACGCAAAGGGCCTGACAACCTGTTCTGTTTGTGATTTTGGCATTTAGTTGGTTTTCTTCTTGTATATATATTATAATGCTGCCTTGTTTGCTGAAGGGCGTTTCATGGTATGGCACATTCTGTGCATCTTTTTCTGTGCCAGCTGGCACTTTGGGGTGAACACTGATGGGTTTTAGCCTGGGAGCTGACACCAGTAGCATCCCGTGATTGACACAGCAGCCAGGGGAGGGGAGCGGCGTGCCGGGGAGGTGGCCTGGGGCAGCTGGACCAGGTTGCAATGCCTGGAATGGAAAAGACACAGAGAGGCAAAGAATGAAATGACCAAAGCACAAGCAAATTGAGAGGAGAGTGTTTTATGAAGCACACCTAAGCAGTTATTTTTAAAGACTCTTCTTAGGGATTGAACATAAAGTGAGACTGCGTGGACTGTGTTGTAGAAACATAGGAGGTTCAAAGATCATCTGGGCTGTGCAGAGGTGGAGCAAGACCTCTTACCAGAGAAATACACACAGCACGCAACAGTGCAGGTGCAGAGCTCCATTCGGGGGCTAATTCTGCTTTACTGAAGAGCAACAATTTTGTTGTCTTAATTAGAACTGAGAGTTAGGCTTTGATGTTCAATTAATAAAATTGCTTTTTTTTCTCCCCTTTATTTTGATAATTTAGAAAAACAAAAACAACACAGGAAAAAAAATCGGCTTAATTTCCTCCTTTCCGAATTCTCTCCTGAAATAAATTGGCACGACTTCACATGAACCAGTGATTCTTTGTCTGTTTGAACCACCACAGAAACTGGATCAGTAGGTTTTATGCCATTTCAAAGGAAAGTTAAAATTATTTATGATGATCAAGACATACATAATAAAAATTCAAACCACCAGATTTATGCATAAGGGAAAACTGCATTGTAAAATTATGTTTAGAAACATAAAATGCCATGCAAAATCCTGTTAGATGAAAAGAAAGGACGCTTTATTCAACTGTCTTATAAATACTGAAAGCTGGCCAAATGTACATTTTATGATTTTTTTTAATACAGTGCATAAACAGTATTTGGATTATATGTCATAATCTAAAGCTAAGTGAATATAAAAGGAAATTGAATAAAGCAAAATAGATTGTACCTTTTCACTTCGGTATTAAGTATTTCTTCCTCATAATTCAATATGAGCATCCAGATCCTCAGCAGCCTTTTGGCGATGTCCCTTTCACTTCTGTAAAGTGTAAACAGCATTGGCTTCAGGCAGGAGACATAGGTTGAACCCTAGATTTGGAAAAAAATTAGTACTAGGCTACATATTGTGGGTTTGAAGTCTGAATCACATTTAGGTTTCAAGCATTCGAAGAAATACATTTCCTTTGCAGGTTTACACACTGAACAATGTGCTGTTGTATCTTCTGGTAATGCATGTCTTGGAGCTGTACAGTGACAATGAACCTACATCTATCAGGTTTGCATCCCTGGATAAACTACTGACTCATGTGCTTGCCCTGCCCAGTCTATAAGCCAGCACTTCTGATAGTCCACCAGTAGTAGATAGAAAAAGTTTGATAAGACAAGCTTTAACGTTATGCAGTTAAAAACAAAAGAAAACTGAGAGCAAACCTTGGCTTCTGTACAAGAAAACTATTTTAAGGAACTGGTGGACAAAGGGCTTGAACTGAAAATCTACTTTTAAACCTAAAGTCACAGCAGTTATTTCAGCTGACGTTGATATATTGAGAGAGGGATGTTTTTGTATTTTGTTTGCTTATTTATCCATAATAATCTCTTATTCTCCATGGTGTTTTGTAGCTGGTGGTTTTTATGAGAAATCCTTGAAAATAACAGTACCTTTTTTCATCACGCTGTAAATGCATGATTGACAGTCCCCCCAGAAAGATAGGACTTCACAAGAGATAAAAGGCAGTGCAATATAAATAAAATACATAAGTCAAGAATGCATCTTCATCTCATTACAGCTAGGCTAAGCTTGGATGTACACAGCAAGAACTTTACATCCTTTATTTATACAACAGTCCAAGTTCAGACTGGCTAGTCATGAGGCCTGGGAAGAAAAGTGAAACCCGAGGCAAACTGTGCCCTTGCCACTATCATGGTGGAAAATGATGGATACAATGCTGAGATGCCTCCCAGGAGAAGAAATTGTTGTCTTGTAACCTGAAGGAAAACCCATGCAGGCATCTTCTTTGCATCTGGGCTCTTGAAAGTGTCACTCATCGTTTCCAAAAGGAAGGACTTTGCTGCTCAGATTGAGTGCGTGAGTGCACACACACGTGCGTGTGTCCACATGTGTGGCAGGCCTTGGGTCAGGGCTGCATACTCAAAGGTAGCCTAGTTTTCTTGATTGTATTGGAAAGTGGACCAGAGGTCTCTGAAGAGAACAAATGTTAGTGTGCTTAATGCCAGACTTGCATAATGAGACAGTGCTGTGTTCCTTCCTTTTTTTTTCCCCTCTTTTTCTCAGATTTGTCACAATAGTGACTGGCACAATGCACGGACAGAATTTAAAAAACAAAACAAAACAAACAATTCTTCAACAAAAAGCTCAAAACAACCCTCAAAACTGGAGTGGATGAATGTCAGGGGGCAAAATTGCCCTGTTCACATAGTTTAACCAAATCATTTTTAACATTGTTTGTGTACACTGCCACTCTCTATTCTCATACACCTCACAATTTCTTGAACTAATTTTATCAACCTGTATAACAGGCAACGCGCAATCATGGCCTTAAGAGCACTGTGGGCCACTAATTTCATTGTGTTGTGGTAAGAGCAGTTTTAACCAACATTGTTGGAAACTTAACTGCCTTTTTCCTGCACATCTTATTTTCCAGACCCATCCTGCGGCTGACACCTGCCTTGTTTCTTAACTTTAGATAAGGTGGGTGAGTTACCTTTCCCCGGCGGTTCGTCCAGTGCCTCCTGCCCCTGCCCTGTCTGTACTTGAGACATAAATACCTGCATTTCCATACTGAGTTGTTCCTGCATTATATACTGTGGTAAGTTCTTTAAGGAATGATGTATTGCTCCTTCCAAATCAAAAACTGTGGTAGCGATGGCATTAAACAATTCTTGTTCTGATCCAAATTCTAATTTTATGGCTTGCACACCCCCTAGCAAAACAACCCCACTTGATGCCTTTTGCCTATAAATTTTATTAAGTCTTGGAGCTGGGCCTGAAGATTTCCCATCTGGGTTTCTATATTGAGGTTTTCTGAAACACTGAGAGTGCTTGACAGGTTTCTTGCTCTTCATAAAATCCCCTAGCTCTTCATTATTCCTCAAAATGATCTATTTTTGTGATCTTGACATCATGGTACATCATTCCTTATTGTGGTGGTGCTAAACTTCATCTGAATAACATATTCACTCTGCAGGTGTAACTCACCTTTTTTGCTTTCCCACAATCGCGATGGCCAGTTTTTATTTTTTACATAGGTCTTGTTAATCACTGTTTCAGGATCACAGCATACCTTAAATTAGACCAAGGCTTTGTTGCATTGTCCCAATCAACCTGCTTCTTAAATCGAACCAAAATCACTGTTATTAAACCGGTTTTCCCTAAAAGTGTTTCCTTTTATCACTATTGACTGCTTCTCCTACATTGTCAAATTACTGCTGATTTATTCTTGGTATTTAATTCCATGGTGTTGGTAGCTCTCACACTTAGGGAAATTTTACCTGCCTTGTATGATTCCCACAACAGACCTGTGTCTTGTGGAAAATAATCTCATTTTAGCAGTTCCAGCTTTTTTACTGGAGGCTGTGGGGATGATGCTGGTTTATTTGGCTTCAGACTCAGTCATCTGAAGGTGGCTGCATCGCTCCATTCAGTTGTGGTGTAGTGCTGCTCAGCCGTATGTATCCCCCTGGGCTCTTGGCTTCTCCCTCATATTGGTAAAGATGCAAACAAAAATGTGCCTTCCTCTTCTCTCCTCGCGAGGGTCACTATAGTATCTATTAACACAGGGGCTATATAAAGCCATTCAGACACCCCTTGGTACGGACCTTACAGTTCCTGGGCTACCATTTGTGTCCGGATAGGTGCCATGCTGCACTCTTCATCATCATCCTCGCTTGATTTCCATATGTGTCCACCCCACATTTCTGGATCCCAGCCCTCAGCAGGAATTGCCACTCAGGCTTCCCACGCCTGTTCCCGTGTGCCCGTTTCCCCTTTTTTCTCCTGCACTGGCCTCTCAGCCTGCCAGGCTTTCCCAGCCTCAGTGCACTCAGCAGCTGCCTGTAAACATGTCCACCTTTCTTTATAACCAGCCACATGTCCCTTCAGCTGCCAAATTTCACCTTCCCCTTTTACGATTGCCTCACTCCCGTCTGAGAGTGCAGTCACTAATTGCCACACAAATAGCTACACCAAGCACAAACAGCAAGTTTTCCGATACTGTTCCTTGCTTTAGCTAATTCAGAATACAATTTCCCCCCATCATACCCTACCAGCCCTCTCTGGTCCTTGTCCCAAGGACTGGGATTATGATTTTCACAGCTGCTTTAGCCAATTTGTCCCATAGTTGGGACCAGCAGGAAGTCAGGGCTGACCCCTTATTCCCTCCTCCCTTGCCCTTCTACCCTGTGCAGTTCTGCTAATACACCAAAAGCACCAGTAATACAGCTATGCACATTTATTTTTTTTACAAATTACTGAGCCAGAAGCCAGCAGGTGCTTAAGTTCACTACCCAAACCTTTACTGATCCAAATCAGTTCAATAGCTTGCCTGACGTTCTTCAGCTAAATTTTGTCACAGGGAAAAATGTGCTCAGTTCATATAGTTTAACCAAACCAGGATAGGTGATTTATTGGTTTATTAACTGCACAGAATTAATTGACAATCAGCGAACTGCAATTTATGAAATGGTAATAAACACCTACAACTTTTGAAACACCTTTCAAGGACCAGTCACAAAAAGCTCTAATCCCACAGGCACACACGTGCTCACGCTGTTGTGGTCACGCACCCTGCCTGCACGTACCTGCACCCACAGCAGCTGTGGGTGGCAGACCCCTAGCCTCTCTTTGGGGAGGGCAGGTTGCCCCATTTCTCCCCTCTCTCCCATGGCTGACGGCTCCCTGGCCCCATCTGCGCCCCTGCGGCTCCCCACGCTCTGCCAACAAACACAGGGGCTGGTGAGAAAGTCCCTGTGGCCCCAGGAACCCCAGTGTGGCCAGTCCCATGTGCTGCCCCATGCTGCCAGCCCCTGGCTGGACATGATGCCCATGGGGAGGCTCCTCCATCATGGGGCTGCTGCCACTCCAAGGTTTCTCTGCTTCTACTACTACTTTTCATGCCTCTTTTGTATTTCTTTTTAGGCCAACTCCACCTTTGTTTCAAAAGTCTCCTCTAATGCCCTGCAACTACCTGCGTGATGGTATTAGCCCCAAATAGTTGCAAACATGTATGCATGTTGCAACAATCCTAAATCTTTGGTCACCCATGCGTCTGACTTGTCTCCCTAGCACAGGTGTAACACTGAATTTGCTCCTCTGATGCCAAGAAGCATTAATTACTGGTGCTCATCAGGTCCTTCAGGAAAAGAGTTTCCATTCTGTATTTCAAAATAATTTTCCGTATTATTACTGAGAACTTGTTCCTGACATTTATCAGGTGTAGGTCCTAATAGCCCCTGCAAGAGCCACTGGTTAAAGCATTTTTTCTTCTTTTCTTTGGTGTCAAGGGATCCACTGTCTTAACAGTCTAGAAAAATTGGGCCAAATATTGAATACCCCCTTGGCTGCAATTCCTAATAAAATATAAGATCCTAGATAATAGACAATTTGGCTGGAGAAAACCCAGAAACAACCAAAGTCGCCAGCTGTCATTCTGACAAGCGACAATTTCTCTACGCCTGGACATCGGTTTATTTCTCTTGGTCACAGCAATCATTTTTGTTTTCTCCAGTTACTCATCTCTGTTTATGCTGCTGTAGCATCTGTTTGATTATTGCATTTAGGAATGTAACTTGAAATATTAGCGCCAGCAGACTCCGTACTTACTCATACATTTTGTTGGCTAAAACTGCAAAGCCAGAATAAAATGCACTTCGAAAGATACAGGGAATGGTATTTTCCTATTTCCTGTATTTCCTAATTCTTTATTTTTAAGAAAATTTCCTGCTTGTTCTTCTGCCAGTAAACTGAAGTACCTGGGTATAAAGCATGAGCACTCTCTCTCTCAGACTTTAATTTGCTATGATATTATTATCATAAGTATGGAGAAATATTAAGATAGACACTTTCTTGTTTGGATAGTTTCATTAAACTCTCAGGCAAAATTTTTGAAAAAAACCTAATTCACCTTTTGAAGGTGATAATAAAGCTTCTGATGTCATTAAAAGGTGCTGCCACTTGGACTCTAATATTCCTAAGGCATTTATTCAATGTTTTTTACTCCTTACAAGATACACCAATCCAGAATGTTATGATTATGGAAAGGTGTTGCCGCTTAATAGATGTTTGATGTCCTGCCCTTTTAAATCTCTCTCTGTAAGGCAGTTGTTCTATTTTCTCAATCGTTTAGTTGTCCTTTCTGCACCTTGTCTTACTCTCTCATGTCCTTCTTAGGGTGCAGTACTAGAGAAGGTGCCTTGAGGTTTTATATAGTGGCAAAATGATGGCCCCTGTTTTTTCCTTATGCTGTCCTAAAGATGTCCAGAATTTTTCTGGCCTTTTTTGGCTGCCGTTGCACAATATGCCGAGGCAGCTCCAAGAGCCCGAGCTGTAACCACCAGTACTGAGTTGAGCCCCAGGTAAGCAGAGTTTAGATTATTTTCACTTTGCCTTACACTGAAGCTCATCTGACACTTTTTTACTGACGGAATCAATCTTTACTGAAGAGGGATTTTCTGCAGTCCTTTTAAAGGAATTTGATTGCTTGAGAGATCTCAGCATCATCTCAGATTTCGAGATTTCATTGCTGGCTTATTTTCCAAGTCATTGATGGTGTTATTCAATAAAGCCATTTCCAGCACTGATCCTTAGGGGACCGCATTGGTGATGCTTCACCATTGTGAAAGATGATCTTTAAAACCTACCTTTTGCTTCCTACCTGTTAATAAACTTGAGTCAATAAAACAATTTTTCTTCCAGTCCCACAGCAATTTTTTTTTTTTTGTAATAACCCTTAATAAAATTGTGTTCAAAGGCCTGCTAAACTGCTGGGGAGGAGGACGGAAGCACCCAGGGCCCTGACAGCATCCTCCTGGGACTCCTGCAGGTTAGCAAGGCAGTATTTCTCTCTACAGAAGCCTTGAGGACTCTTTCCTGACATACTGTGCTTTTCCATGATGTCAGCTTTTGGAGATAAACTCCATCTTACTACCAGGGATGTAAATCAGGCTCATGTGTAATGTCCAGCTTCTGGATATCATATTTAATACTTGACTTTCAAAATGCTAACAAAATATAGTGTCGATCTGAATTCAGCCTGCTTTACTGTGCCTTTATCTGTATGACAAGTGAGACAAATTTTCCCTAAATGTAGGAAAAAGGCAATTCCCTTGGGCACCTTCCAGAGATGGTATGACATGTCCAGAAGACAGTTTCTCAAGCTGTTGCTTGAAGTTTGGTCTTTTTTTTCCCAGTGCTCTTTGCTAATGCCACACCTTTTGATTTGAGGTTGCCAGAAGTGCCAGTGTGTCCTGTCAGTATTTGGTTTATAATTGTGCATCCTTACACACTGAACACCAGGCTCCTTACTCGTAACTATTCCATCAGGTCACAGTCCATTGTGTGTGTTTGATAAACATTTTTTGTTGCTGTTTTCCCACATTAACGGATTTAGCTTCTGCTATATTTAGAACATGCAGGGTATGTTTGCTCACATGAAAGAATGAGCTGATTTTGTAATCAATAATTTTAGTTTACATCTTTTCCTCCTAAAGACTTTCGGAAAATCAAAGTCTACAGAAAGCACCTGTCTTGCTACTTTCTTCCTATTTTTGTTTCCACCTTTCTTGACACATTCACAAAATCTTTCACTCTCAAGCTCATTCATAGTTCATTTGCAGCTCCAAAATTCTGTTACAAGCTTTTATACATCATAAAGAAAACCTCATTGTAAAAATACCTGAGGCAACAAAGGTAATGTAGTGTTACATCCTAGTAATCCACACATTCATTCTTCTGCAGTATGCTCTACTGGATCCCAGGGATGGAGTATGAGAAGATACAAAACTCCAAAGAGAATGGAGCAAAGTCTGTTTCGGGGAAAAAAACAACCAGTTTCAGTTAGCAACAAATACCGCAGACAGCCACTGGCACAAATGTGCACACCTAGAAATGCATGGCTGTTTTGTTTCTTATTCTTCCTAGACTGAAAATACTATTATCCATCCCTAGTCCAGTGCCTGCTTTAATGATTGTATTGTTCTGGGCAGGCATTTTATAGATTTTACACAGCAAAGACTAAGTATTACCCTTAGGAAAGTCTTCTGAACAAAAAAAATCTATTCATCTGACTTTTGGGCACAGCGAGTGAGCCAAAATAAGCAATGACAAAAAATATAGTAACAGATAATCTCGTGAAAAAAATTGGAAAATAACTTTTTTTTTTTTTTCCCTACATGGAACTATATCATGGCTTGCCTAGGGTTGCTTTAACCAGAAAAAGAGTAATTATGAGTGAAATACACACAAAGATTGTACGGTAGAGGGATGTTTAACTTGTTGTAACTTGTAACTTGCTAACTTGCACAAGATGTGGGCTATTCTGTGACCCTGAGCAATTGCACATATTTCCCAGGCTAGATTATATTTCCATATAATTGAAATAAAAACTAATGTAGTGAATCACTTTAATTTAACTGCTGTTGTCCTATCACTTAGAATTTGATGTATCATTTTACCTCTGGAAATCTGGCAGCCACGTGCAAATGTCTCTAAAAATGTCCAGAGAAAAAAAGATGAAAGAAAGAAAGGACCTACTCTAATAAGGATTTGTCTCATAAGAATGCTTTGTCAGTCTTGGGGGGGAAAAAAATCCACTCTGCTCTTGTACATTAAACCAGTTCACAAGCAGTATTGCTATAACCTTTACTGGAATATACGCAACTTGGTAACATTTGCTCCACTTCTGGGATCATGTTTTCATGTAGATGACCTATACCTGAACAATTTATCCAGCAAAGCAGATGAAAAAAAAACAACAAAAAAAAAAGACAACTTTTCTTCAAGTCCGAATGCAACTTCTTTTTTGCCTTGCCAAGGGATGCAAACAGACATTTTGTGGAAGTTTTTCTCAGTAGATGTGCAGGTGATGGTGGATGTAGGACATGCAGGTGATGCACAATGAGCTTTTTCTTGAAGGTGTACCAGGAACAACAGGAATAATTTGTGACGGGGGCAAGGGGGAGGCTAGGCATCAAAACTGACCACGCAAGATAATTTTGCTCGGCAGCTGATTACAGTGTGTGAGCAAGCCCTGAAATTCTGATGCATTGTTAGACTCACCTGCAGCTCGTGGAAATCAATGTGGATCTTTCCATCAACTAAGAGCAAGCTGGATCACTTGCTTTTTCCATTCCATACATCTAGTGAGAATAAATCCGGTAAAGGGCTGAGGTTTTGCAGGCATACCATCTAATATATTTTTAAATACAGGTGTATGATTGTGCATGGATTATTTAACAGATGTAGTCTGATTAGTTTTTATAATGACAACTCTAAAGGCCACGAGAAACCATTCATGACTTCAGTGGAATAGGAGCCAAGAGCTCTTAACTGCAAGCTCTGGAGTAGGTTACACAGGGTGTTTGGCTAACACTGGTTAGAAATGGGACCAAGGTTGTGCTCTGCAACTCTTCACTGCCTTCTTTTTTGGAAGGTTTCTGCCTCTATCTTCCTGCTCCTGTCAGTCAGTGAGAGCTAAAGCAAGGGGAAATTTGTTGGTTACAGACCTCCATCATCATTCAGACTCCCCTCCCAAAAATACCAGCTTCTCCTTGACCCATTTTTTTCCTCTAAGGTGAAACACAAAAATATCCTCCTCCTGCTTTATATCCTATGCTGTTCTGTTACTGTTATACTGTTTCATCAGAATTCTCAGAGCTAGAATTCAGATGAGGTGAAAAAAGATGTTTTTCAATACCTCTGGAATATGAAGCATGTGAAGAGTAATAAAATACTAGCTACATTTTTTAATTGTTAATTTTTACTATAAGGAAGCAAGAATTTTGAGCTAAGTTTTTTTTTTTCTTCAGGAGCTAATGGGTTGACTTGTCTCCTAAGAAAAAATATGCACCTCAGGATAGGGTCTAACCAGTAACTGCATCATGCAGCTGCCCAGCTGTTAGATATGTGATGGTTATCCAGAAAATTTCCAATTATTTGGTCTGGTTCTTAGTGTTTTAAAGAAAGATTTTAAAAGCAGTGTCTATGCATCTCCCATGTATCATCAGACACATATCTGACTATAGACAAGCACATTTCTAGAAGCAGAAATACCTAGGAGCTTTGATCTCTTTTAAAACCACTGAAGGTAGTTTATCTCAAATTGCACAAACATGGATAATCTTCCTGGTTTTAAATATGTTCCAGCTGAGATCCTTCTTCTTATGTCTTTAATGTATATCAGTAAGTCTTTAATAGCTGATGACTTAGTCCCCAAGTAACAAAGAAAAAAGATCAAGTAGCTCTGTAGTGCTGCTGAAAACTTATAGCGTGGTGGAAATAACCTTAAGCCATGATCCTCGGTTAAGGAATGGAGCTACTAGCAGCTCTGCCATGCTGCCTTACATTTACATATACAGGAGGAGAAAAGAAGCAAATGTTTCCTAGTGTGTGGAAATTTCTAAGCACCTATCAAGCACTTTTCTGTCTTCAAGACTGTTGCCTTTACAAGCCGTTTTTAGTCATTTTTAAACTGTTTCTTCCAAACAGACTAGCAAATGGCATGTTATTCCACACAGTCATCTGTTGGCGTAAGACCACCATTTATCCTGAATAAGGCTAGCAGAAATTGCCCCTTGAGATGAGTTACACCTTTCACGTAAACCCTTACAGGATACTCTGTGAACACCTTGACCTGTGCTGCGTCAGTAGTCTGCTGCATAGATTCAAGTGTCATTGTGGTTTCCTGTATGGGTCTATCAGCTTTGCAGAAGAATATTAAATTAATCTGGTACAAATCTAATACATTATTTACAGTATTTGTGTCTTTGTTCCTCACCACTGTTGTATCTAAACACTTTAATGCATCTGTCCTCACAAATGCTTTGTATTATTTATGGTTCACTTTTAGTGAACCACTAGGAGAATTAATGTACTGCAAAATTAAAGGGCCACATCCTGCTAAATCCTAATGGAGAGCACATTGTGGGACAAAAGGCCATAGAGAACCTGCAGTCCCTTTCCTTGAGAAGCCTACATAAGGCCAGGCAGGATTTCAGCCCCTAAACATGGTGATGATTTTCATGTTACTCAAAGGAGCGGAGCGGGCAGTGGGCACTGGACCTGCCTTTCACTGGGACATTCATTTCATGAATGCTGTCTGTGAGGCTCTCCAGATCAAGACAACTCTGTGTGGGCCAAAGCTGAGGACAAAAAAAAAAAAAAAAAAAAAAAAGCGTTCAAGTATTCCCAAAGGCACTCAAGAGATGCATGTCAATGGAGCTCAACTCCTCAGGCCAGGGTGTTGGGCATTCAAAGTGCCACAGCTAGGTGTAGGCAAAAATAAAAGATAAAGGAAAGGAAATTATGGCCCTTGGAGATCAGTGGACTGAAGAACCTCAGAAACAACCTAGTCCTGACTGACCAGGAGCATGGACATGTGTTACATCATTTTGTGAAGTTTGGAATAAGGATATACTAACCTGCATTAAAACAAGGAGTTAAGCTTGTAAGCAAGGCACCACAGGAGCAGCGCTGCTCTCTTTGCCTGTGCTGTCATCTCTGTGCCCAGTGGAGGGTCAGGGACGCAGCACTGCACTTTACAGATTGGTGTCTCTGAACCACTCCAGGACTGGAAACAGCAGAAGCAATTCTGGAAAGAAAATACTCTTCTCCATAACAACAAAAATGAAACAACTTTGCATGTCCAGCCAAGCCCTCACAAAGCAAACCTGGCAGGGGACTCCATAGGATATTGTACAATAAAAGTCAATTTCCTGTATGACTTCTGCTTTTTGTAACTGTTCATCTGTTTGTCTGGCATTTCCTACCACTTCCAAATGCACTGAGGGAACAATCTTCCTATGCTCCTTCATAACTTTTTCTGCAGTAAATCTAGCTCAAAAAAACTCTTTTCGTAACAACCTCTCAAAATGAATTCTAGTGCAAAAGAGGAACATCTCTTGGAAATATCATTGCAGTTCACATGAATTAACAAAAAGACTCTGTGAGACCTCACTGCCTAGTCCTGTAAAGAACCTCACTATCACAGATGGTTCTCTCTCATGACCAAAAAGAAGAAAACCTCATAAACAATCAAGACTAACCTCTGCTTTTGCTGTGAGACTCCTGTTAGCTTTTTAGTGAAACAGCAGCTGAAGCATCTGGATTTGTTCTTTATTTCTTCCTTTTCACTGATCTTTTATGATTTTCTCTTGACTTCGTATTGTCCTGTAAGTGTTTCTCCACATCATGTTTCCTATAATTTCTCTGCCCAAATGCCCAGATAGTTGTGTTTCCCTTTTTCCAGACCTCTGGGAAGGAAAAGACACAATGTACTGAGGCAGCGTCTTACACCTTCTTTATGAATCTCTGCCTTCCCCCTCCACATAATCTAAATCCTTACATTTCTCCTGGTTCTCCTTAAGGAATGCTGATGCTACTTCTTATTTAAAATATGCCACATGGCTACCAAACTTATTAGTCCTCTAACTTTTGATTCTTTTTGGTTCTGAGGATCTCACACATGACACACACAAAGCTACATAGATGTGAATTAATCAACAGAGAGAGTGATCTGATATTAGGGAAGTCCCACATTGGGCTTATGTAGTAATTAGAAGTGACTGATCACTACTTGAAAAGCATACAAGATTGTTATTGTAATATTTGACAAGTAATATTTGAGTAGCTAGCTGAATAATAAAAGAAATGTAACTAGCACATCTAAGGACCAACAGAATTTGTCCTCCAAATGCATAATTCAAGGAGTAATTTTTCAGCCAGTGTTAGAGGTGATATTTGGCAAAGTACAAGACAAAACGTTCATTGTTGAGGCATGGTTTGGTATTTTTGCTGTTGTGCAAATTTGTCATTCTGCTGCATATGTGAAAAGTTCTGTGAACAGGGCCTCAGGCTGTTAAACTTTGTTCTTTTAGAGCTGCTCAATTTTCATCCAGTCTGAAGATGGTTTTTTAATTCAAAAAAATGCCAAGAATATTACAGGTCCAAAAAGGTTATTTGCACACCAGCTGCAGAAATACTGTGTATTTTGCTTGCTTCTGAAAACACTTTCAGTGTCAGGTAAGAAAAAAAAACCCTGAACATTTTGTGTTCAACCTAGTGTAAAATGTCAGAGCAAAAGTCAAGAAGTGCAAGGCACTCCCCTAACACATTCTGACATTAATAGTTTTTGATTTTATGAATATGTGCCCTATAGCTTATAGATTTTTTTTTTCCATTTCTTTGTTTCTTGTAGTTATTTTTTTCTCTTATTTAGTACCCATCCGTGTGAAGAGGATTGCATTTCTAGTCAATTTTATGAGCTGTTTTCATCAGAGAACCTGATTCTCGGAAGTTAAAGACAGGCATTCTTCTGGTGGTTGCTGGAAGAGCAGTGTCAGGCTCCCTGAAGATCTGAGCTTGAATATCTGCTCTCAGTGCTGGTAACTAACATATTCCTGATTTACTTGCTGGGAGAGCCAGCTCTGGGCTTCTCAGCAGCGACATTTTGCTGCTCAAGGACCCGACAGCCATAGGCTTAAGACATACTGGCTGTAAGAAGGGATAGAGCTGAGATGGAGGAGTGGTGGGCAGAGTCTTGTCATTCTGTCCACCTTTTGGGGCACAGGAAAATTGAGGGACAAGGGACACTAGATAGGATGGCCCTCCCCTACCAGGTACCACTGACCTAAACATCCCTCCTATACCTTTTTGGAAGCAATAGCCATAGCCACCCTGAGCATCCTTGGCTTCGATGCATTTAGTAGTGGGACAACAGATGATTTTCTTCCCATAGTTGTATGTTCCCCATATCAGGAAGTAGTGCTGTTCAGTGCTGAGACTGAAATACCTGATTTGGAAGAAATGCTTTCTTTTTGTGATCCTTCTCTGCCTCTAATAGTTACTAAGCATCATGGATAGTTTTGATCTTCCCTGAATCTATAAGCATCTTCTACATACCATCTTATTTCTGGCAGCCTTTGTTCCTTGATATATTATCAGCTTTCTTGAGTATCACTGCTATACCAAGTCTCAGCTTGTACCAGGAAACCTAAAGGAATGCCCTTTGAAAACCTAATCAAAGTGATTAACTGTATACAAGTGACTGAAGAGGAAAGACACATTGAAAATAAGTGCTCAGCAGATAACATACTTCATCTTCTCTCTGACAAATTATCTAACACGATTTTCTGAGTATTCACCAGCTTGACTTAACTCTGCCATTTCCCTCTTCCAAGCTTCATCTCCTTCATATTAATACAATAGCTGATACTGGATAGAGGATTTCCCTGCAAGGTCTGAGGCTTTGCACAAGGCAGAGGTATCACTTGGAGATATAAGGTTGCTATAGGCAGCGTCCTTTAGGTGACAGGGGATATGGAAGGATTGCCCTGTGCATCAGTCATTCCCAGCCAGAATGATACTGAAACAGCAATCCTGATCTACCCCTTCTTCATTTTGCTGCATTACCTCTTTGCTAAATGCAAACTGACAGGATTTAAGAGATAAGGCCTATTTGTTCTGGTCAGGTCAACGTATTTTGTTTTAAGCTAGCCCTTATTCTTCTTCTAACTTTGGTCAAAATCTTGAGGCTGAAATACAATACAGCCAAACAAAAACTGTTCTGTGGTTTTAATATACACAACCATTTCTTAGCTAGAATATAATCAATAGTAACGTACCACATCTGCAGAAATCCACAGATTATTAATATTAAGAGGATATTTTTTACACTATAGTCTGTATTATGTGTAATAATTTAGTCAGCCACTGTCAGAGTTACAACTGGTCAATTTGATGACATGATGAACTGCAGATGACACATAATATACATTCAGATTTCACACAAGCATATATAAAACTATTAGCTTTGGTAAATCTGTTATATCTTACATCACAGCGGGCTTTGCCTCGTGACCAGTTAAAAAGAACAAAACATTTCCTTGTTGATCCCATGAAATAAGTCATGAGTTATAAACATATCAGATTAAATTTACAGCTAGATGGTAGTACCATTTTGATTTTGCAGATGCTCAGCTCAGCAAGTCTGTATTTTGTGTAAATTAAGCCAAAATGGAGAATATTTACAATGTTTCTGACACACTACAATATCTAATGTGAATTTACACTGATTCTCAGTACTCCTTGCAAATAAGTATAAAAATTGTTGCAACAATCAAAATATATGAAGAATTTTGTATCCATCATAGTTCCATCAATCTAGTCTATCATTATATCTGAAAACTAATTATTTAGCAGAATTTTTAGTTCCCTGACCTTAGAGTGTTATCATCATGGCACAGCTTAACCCCAGCCAGCAACTAAGCACCACGCAGCTGCTCCCTCACTTCCCCCCACCCAGTGGGATGGGGGACAAAATCGGGAAAAGAAGTAAAATTCGTGGGTTGAGATAAGAACAGTTTAATAGAACAGAAAAGAAGAAACTAATAAT
>JAVJGG010000048.1:21411832-21429134 GCA_035590195.1 Aviceda cuculoides
CCTTGGTTAAACAAAACTAACCAATTTAAAACAATGCACCTAGTCTGAAAAGCTGTAATGCCATTAAATGCCTTATGTCTCAAAACAGCGTATGACAAATTGGCATAACTTTTTTGTCCTATATTTGTGTGTATTTCATTCCCATCTGCTTATTTTCTTTGATATTCCCAGTAATAACTGACACTCACTTGGGTCTCTTAGCTATCATCTGCACAAATAAAACCTGACATTGCTTTCATAAAATAATGTCAATAGTATATCAAATTCTCCAGCATATTCCCTGCACAGCTGCACCAAGTGACAGAAACAAAAACTGCCTTCAAACATAATTTATAAAATCATAAAAGGAGTGAACTGTTCTCCCTTTTAAAAGCAAAGCTTAGCTAACTTGTAAACAAGATGACAAATCATGAGCAGGCTGGTTTAGGGATTTTTTCCACGACAGGAAAGGTCATTTGAAACATTTTCTTCTCATCTGGTACCTCTTTACTAGAAGCAGCAATACAAAAAGCAAAAATAATCAGTGAAAAGACTCATCATTAAAAACAAAAATAAGTTCTTCTGCCTCCCACAATTTAGAAACAAAAAAATAGATGCAGGGGGAGAGGGATCTAAGTGCTTTACAAATATGACAGGTTTTATTCTCCTTTCCATCTGAAATCTGCTTCTTCCAGTTTAATACAGGCACAACTTAGGCATCAGTCACAGTTGCATTTGGGATCTTCTAAGTCTTAACATTGACATATGTTCCCTACTGCTAGAGAACTGGCATATCGACATAGACTTCTTTCATAACTTTTTTGCCCAGCACAAAGCAACAAAAAATAAAAGAACAGCATAACATTTGATTTGCTCACCTTTATTTCAGATGGAATGCCATCATGTCAAGTGGATGTTTCTAGCAGATATTTTAGAATCAGTCTGACTTTCGTCAGTCAGGTATCCTTTCTAATCTGAATGATTTTTTATATAAAAAAGATGAGAAATTTCTACACTCAGTCCTTCTGAAGCAAGCATCATTACAGAGGCCTTTACCAAAAGCAGCAATTCATTAAAGATCAATTAAATAGTGCAAACAACTAGACTGAAAGTTAACGCTTTTGAAACCTAAGACATATTTTGGTATATGTAAACTGAAGTAATTTTAAGCCATCAACAAGTGACCTAATTAGCACACTGGAAAACATTAAATACTTGGAACATTTTGCAGCTGACTGCACTTTCCAGCAAAGATGGTACAGTAAAGATATGCAACCCAAGATCATAAGGATGATGACCATTTTTCTTTCACTTGAACTTGAATTCTCAGCTACCAATTGGTATATTTTAAAGGAATCTGAGAAACGAAATTTTTCAAACCAGATGTTATTACAGAGTATCAAAGTCCACAGTTTAGTACCAAGTACTCCCATATAGACCAGCATCATTATCTGTACTAGAAATGGAAGTAAGTGAGCAGTGGCTGCATCTTTCTGTACCACTGCACTTGTGACAGAAAGAAGCATTATTACATTTTGGGCAACCCACTGGAAACGTCAAAATGTTTTCACAGCTTTTTGAAAGTTATACGTGCATGTTCATCTTGGAAGATATTTGTAGTTATATAGGCATATAACATACTAAAAAGATATGGAGTGGACTCTCCTTACAATGACTGCTGAATAGCTATTCGAAGCAGTCTTGACAGGGAACTGTATGCTACCTCTATACCTAAATACTATTTATTTTTAACAGAAAATTACATTGCCATTTTCTTCATGATGCAACAGTTTCTAATAGGCTAGGAAAGGATGTAGGAGTACCAGAAGAATGGAGAATAAGTCCTGCCTGCAGTCTTCTCACTGGCTCACAGAGCTAGCTGGGTGCTGAGGGGACCGTGTCTTGCCCTCTTCTAAGGATCTGAAGACATGGTGCTTACATCCCTGGTACCTCCAAGAACATCCTGACTGAGTGGAGCAATTCTGAACTGCCTCCATCTGTCTCTTGGTATGATTTCACAAGTCACAGCGAGACCCTGATCTTAATCCAGGTTTCCGTACACCACTGTAATGTAAATAATTAATAGGAATAATACAAACCAGCTTGTTTACTGCTACTCATGACAAAGACAGGAGTTGAATGTAGATGAAAAAATAATATGCCAGCAGCCAGTTCCGAGCCTTTGAGAATAAGATACATCTTGCCTTTGATTTGTAAGACAATACTTACACTGCAATGTGCCATATTTGTAAACTCAACTGTTAAGTAGTATTTACCATGACTAATGTAGGAGCATACAAAGAATGCTTGTTTGTAGAAGGGTCTTGGAACGTTAAGATTTACCGACAATTTGGAGTTGTGAACATGAGGGAATTTAGTGAGCAGCCCTGATGAACTGTTTCGGTATGGACTGACAACTACACAGAGGCTTCAGCAGATGTTCTTTAGCTCTTAAACAATATTTTATGAGGTAGCAATGTGCATGGTACATCACTCTCGGTTTGGCTTTTCCCTGTTCTCTTTCTCCAAAACAGGGCAGAACTCCGTTCATAAACTGCATATTTCAACTATAAACATGGCATGTCCTTACATTCTGAGTATGAGTTGGTAGAATTACAATTATCAATTACCTAGGAGTAATCTACATCCTGAACCCCAGCAAATAATATTAATCTTGATTGCTTGGCTCAGTTAGTGACTGTGACTCCAGAATATATTACCTTCCCTTCCTTCAAGGGATGAAGTTACTTTGCATCAATTTTGAGCTGATGACATACTTTTTCCACATAGCCAGCAAGTTTTGGCAGTCATTCTGTGCTTTGTTATTCTTCTGTTGAGGAAGAACAGGTATAAGACAGCCCCGCTATTAATTCAGAATGTATTTGAAGGCAAATTTGAATTGAGAAGACAAAAACATACTTCTGTAAAACAGTTTAAAATGCTGCAGCTTGGGCTCTAAAAATCTTTCTCGCTGAGGTGTGAGCCTTTCAGATCTTTAAAAATAAAGAAGCATATGATTACATTTTGCTGGTTTACGTGGCAGCATGCTGATACTGCGGCACAGTGAATAAGTGACACTGCGATATTTCTTCATCTCCATAGTTCCTTACCAGCTTCTGCACCCCAGCAAGCCAGCATATATGGTCCATAAGACAGTATCTCGATAAACTATAAAGGCTGGTAAGGTAGGACCTTTCTAGGCTCTAGGATCATCATCACTGGAGATCTCTAAAGATAAGCCAGCCTAGCTCCTGTCAAGCATGGCATGAGCTATGAATAGCAGATTCTGCCAATGGGCAGAGGATGAGGACCTGATGACCCTTGTTTCTGTGAGTCTCTGGCTAGTATGACTCTGTTGCTTGGATGGTATGGTCCATGTTCGCTATTTAATCTTCAACATATTCCTTAGGCTATTGATAATAATAACTACCAATAGAACTTTCTAAAGTGATATTTGTTATGCCTTCCTTCCTCAAGAAAACAACAGTAGTTCTCATACAGTATAAATGCAAGGAAAATAAGGAAAGCCTGAAAATTTATATTAGGTGAACTACTGCCATTACACATAATAAGGTTCATGAAAGTTGGTCAAAGTTTAGAGATCAGAAAAAGTATTGAGTACTACAGATTCACAGGTTGGGTTGCAACTGGTGTGTATTTAATTAATACCTACCTGCTGGAACTGGCCATGGTTAGATGAATTGATGTCCGTGGCACTAAAACTATCCTTTTAAGCTCTCAACATCCTTTCGTATGATCATTCTGCCTATACCTTTTGGTTGTGATGGTTCCTATCACAATGGTTCCTTTGCTACATGAACTCTCTGGCTAGTCTTAAAAGGTTTTTTTGAATAACTGACAAGTTAACACATCTCATAATTATTATTTCCAGCATTGTAAGGTCTAGCATAAAAGTCAAATATAGAGCTGCTTTTATTGTTTTTCAAGCTTTTTTTCTTTTTTTGTTCCATAACTTGTCAAATGTGGCCTGATTTTGCAAAAAGCTGAATGTCATAGGCAGCCTCTGAGGATTCAGATTCCTTTTAGGCATCCAGTTGCATCCTACAGAACATGGCTTAGCCAGTAGCAGATCTACCTATATGCAAATTACTATAAATCATACTGTACCCATTGAAGATGTTTATTGATAGCTGTGTAAAATATGTATATAACTTGGCCAGTCTCCTAGAATCAAAAGAAAGAGAAAAAGAACAGGGATTCATGGCACCTCAGCTAGACATTGAGAATATCTGCCATACATACATTTATAAAACAACAAATTATTTATATCCCCTGTAAAACAATTAGGCATCCAGGATGAATTGTAGCAGAGTAGTACATCACATACTCATATTTAGCTGTGCCCTGACTTACTGCCCTACTAAAGATCATGCATACCTTCTGAAATGCCTTGTTTCACCTTACACTTGTACATTATCATTGCTGCCTGTTTTTTCTCTCCTTCATTGCAACCAACTCCTTGCAGCCTAAGCATCAAGCGCTAAGTACCTGAGGCAGAGCTTTTCAGTCTACTCAGTTACCAAGTTCTGTGGCTGCTCTCATATAAACTTCCCTATTGTGTACACTCAAGATAATTTCTTAAGAGTTTCACTGATTTATGTATCTGAGTCAGATATTATAATTAACCATCATTCATGTATTATTATTTACAGATACATGCATAAATACACATACCTAGGCTTCAAATACATCAGTTATTTCATGAATATAACTGATAGCATGACAGAGACCCATCACTCATCTTGAACTCATTGATTTACCATACCTTAATTTAAAATAATTATTAGAGAAAGGATTCACTTTGCCCTTTCCCTTCTAACCTGGTATTATCTATTCACTGGAGATACCTTGTACAGTTGCCAGTATTGCCAATGGGTACTTTTTCTGTAAAAGCATATTTGTTGCATATATGCCAGAAAAAGATCCTGCTTTGAGCAGGAGGTTGGATTAGATGAATACAAGAGATCCCTTCCAACCTGAATTATCCTAATGATGCTATAATCTGAGTCACTTCAATCCTTCATGCAAAGCAAGCCATCCAGCTTTTTTAGTTGGGATAGGGAGTTATAGCATTAAAGAGTACCTGTATACAAAGAACATGAGCTAAATGACAGTAGCAGCAGGGACTGGAGGCCGCCTCTGTGTCACCTGCCAGATGGGCTCTCTGCACCTTGTGGAAGTGCAGTGTCATGTGCAAGTACACTGGGACACAGGCTGTCATCCTCCATCGCTCTTTGTCGTTCTTGTCTGTGTGTGGCTCCAGCCACAGTTCAGGCCTTCCCCTGGAGACAAAAACGACTGTCTAAGCTTAACCTTTTCTATGGTGCTCGAAAGCACACTATGTGCTAGCGACTGTGATGTGCCCTAAGAATAAATCTTACATGTGGATTTCTATTGCTTTCAACACTGCACTGTATGCTAAAGGCAGCTTTGAGACAATCCTTAGGAACAAACCTGTCCATGACTTTTGCATAGCGTGCATTAACTCCCTCTGTGAAAGAACCCTTTAGAATAAATTTGTCTCCTATGCAAACAGAGAATACAGACATGTAGATTTTTGGATGACCACAGACATGAACTGTGCCTTCCGCCATCCAGTGAGGCTCTGCTCTATGCCACCTACACAGAGAAAGAGGTGTGCCCTCCAGCTCTGCATCCCACAACACCAGCTTCTGGTTTTACCCAGTGTTTTCCAGAACGCTGGTGTGTCCCTTTTACCACCTCACTCTCTAGAGGAGAGCCAGACCGCGTGGGGACAATGCTGTTTAGTCCATTAGAAGCCCCGCCTTTCTATACACCACACAGGAAAGAGGGGTCCGTCCTTGTCTTTCCTCAGACATGAGCAGAAAAGCAAATGGGAAAAGGGAACCTTACCACAGGAACCAATCCATCCAAATCCCTTGCAGTTGCATTAGAGGTTTTTACGTATCCTAGTGACCGCAGCTACTTCATCATATAACACAATGCCTAAAAATATTTTTCTTAACTGTCGCAGTTCAATTTAATTACTTACCAGTACTCAGAAATCTCTAGGTAGTTTTCTTTACTAGAAAGCTGAAAAGTCTTCAATCATTTTCATGTATTACAGCGTGCTATTTTACAATTCCAAGGGTCTAACTTTAAAATATTGGCCTACAGGGCTTTGACACTGACACTTGTAAGACCTGATGAAAACTCTGAAAGGAACAACACTTTCATAAGTAAAAAGGATGTCAGCAAAAGGCTGTATTTTTATACTACTTTTTCACAAGTTTAAGAGTTGACCGATGCTGAAAAAACTGTGCACCATAGCATATCTCTTGCCTTTGGCAATTGGAGAGGGAGGCACAGGTTCAGAGATGGAACCTCCGCATCAAAGAGTGGAATCTCAAAAGATTTGGTTATGCTCGGATAATGATCATCTTAATGATTCAATGGTTACTCTACTTCAAGCATGGCCATACAGCCAAATCCCTTTATTCTACTCCTTCACTTTTCCAGAAGGTGAGTTGAAAGAACCACTTCCACCACCTTTAGAGACTTTCACTGGTTTTTGTTTTTTTTAGGGTGAAAGAACAAGCTGATTAGTAAGTAACCCACTGTTTTTCAGGTAAATCTTTGTGAGGTATATTTTCCCTGAACAAATTCTGTTAGAATTTGCTTCAAGTAAATTGCATATCAGAAAACAAATAAGCCCGAAGTTAACACTTTCTTGTGAAAATCAAAGCAAGCAGTATTACAAAGCAGCTATCATTATCTTCTTCCACTTGGTAAAACAAGGTAATTTTAAAGACATCATCTTGGGAAGAAGCAGCTCTTACAAATGTTTATTCGTATCTTCTTCATGTAGTCATTTTTTCAACTAAGGTTAGTCCAACCCATATTTCAAAATTTTAGTCTATTGTTAAATGTTAGTTCTATAAAATTACACCAACCATACCCCTGAGCTATTGCCATGATTTTGGTATTGGTACAGTTTAGCTTTGCTCGTATCATGTACAGACACAGCTGTCTGTATACATGCCAGCTCAGAAAGCCAAAACATTTACACACTCTATTCACAGATTAGCACAAAGCTATACTTTTTCTTCTTTGACTAGCATAATACTATATTAATGTGTTCTAGTCAAGGATAAACTATATATCTTACACGTTTAATAAACGTAGTACAGCACATGTATTACACATTAACTATGTAGCATGTATGACTTAAGGCATGGCTGCGTATCCTGCTTGTTACAGCGATTCAGGAAATAGACTGGAGGATGTTGTAAACATCCTTGTTGCCCACACATTGGTTTTCTTGCCATGCAAACTGTGTGTGCTTCTGTGAGTGCGTGTGTCTGAAGAGGTGAGACGACCACCAGTGTGCATCAGTGGGTCTCCTCCAAGGGAGGAGCTATTGTCAGAGATTCAGGGATTTGGGAGCAGTCTCTGGATGCATGAGTTAGGATGTAGTCTCCTGTCCATACCTTGGTTCAGACTTTAAAAGAAGGAAAAGCTTTCTACTTAATCTCATGCTTCCCAGGACTTCTGATTGTATTGCTTAAAAAGAAATAAAAATAATTGCCGGGGGGGGGTGGGGGGGTGGCGAGAGCTGTAAAGTTTAATTGGATTTTGATCTTGTCCACAAACTGAAATGGTCACCTCAATCTGAAATCAGATGAAAGATGAAGAGAGTTTTTCCTAATTAGACAGTGTAAATTCTGAAAAGTACTTCCTCGGGATATTTCCTTAGAAAATCAATCAGACATACGTAACTATGAACAAAATATTTGGAGATTTAAACATGTTAAAAAAAGAAAGGCAACCTCCTGGTTTTTGTTTTCTTTCAAAGAAAAACTGGAATGCATAATTATAAGAACTGATCTGTGAGTGATGAGGTTCATGATTATTTGAGTTGCTACTGAACTTGTAACCCAGCTACTGAAAATAACAGAATTAAAGAAAAATATCTTTCATTTGCATATAACAGCAAATAGACCAAGGGTTAGGAAACTTCTGCAGAACCCAACAACTTTTCATATGAGGATACAAAACTGTAATGTGATTGAACCAAAAGCTCAATACTGTTATAGATCCTTTGCCCAGGGTTACCAGATCTAATAAGCCAATAAATGCTAATACATGAAAGTCTAGTTTGGTCTAAAAGGCCTAAGCAATTTACTTAATGAAACAACAGAGATCCCTAGACTTACACTACAGTTGATGATGATGTATCTGGCTCAAAATTTCAGCTAAATTCCATGTATAAGGCAATTCCACAAAAAAGCTGAACTAAGAGAAAACAGTAGTTAGCATCTGATAAATGCAGATCATTTAGAAAGAAAAATGTCTGCATTTCATGCAGAAAATAAACAAACAAACTCATAAGAAGGTCATCAGCCTTCAGAAACTGAGTAACTTGTTTCTGCCTTGGTTGTCTGTGGGCTGTTGGTGAGGTGAGACTTGTCACTGTGTTTCAAATTACAAGGTAGGTTCTGCGGAGCAAGTCGTTCTAATCTTATGGTTTTAAATTTGTATCTTAAATTCTTATCAACCTTCTCAAGATGCTCTTGTGCCCTGCCCATATGCAAAAAGCAGGAATTGAAAGCCATGTGTCTGGTCAAACCCACAGTATGCTTCACACTCCTAAGTGCTACAAGGTTTTCTCCATTAGGTGTCCAGGTGGCCACATCAGTGTGCATTGTACAGCAGAATTGGTAGGAGGGACAGAGAAACCCATTCTCTCTTCCACACTTTCTCCTTTCAGCCCAAGCATCAAAGCAGCACAGCTTATTGCAGTCTGCATCCACAGGGACTTCTGCAGCTTTCCCTCTCCTCCAGGAACTGCAGCAGTCCTGACACATTATCTTGTAAAACAGTTACTTAAGCTAGTTGTCAAGGTAAATCAAAAACAAGCAGACAGATCACAGAAGGAATTAAATTTACTTACATCTCTTGTAAGGTCTGTTCAGTAACTATGGATATGCTATCCTTACATAATAAAATATTGAGATTGGTCCTTATTTAGGTATACAACTGCATTTTATTTCAAGACATGACAGAGTGATTTGAAAGTTTCCTAAACTTATTTTCCTATTTCCCAGTTGGAAATAAATCAAGAAACTATCCTGCTGGGGTTTTACCATGCACAATGTGCATTTATTTAGCTCTTCTTCTTGATACACACTTCAGCTACAGTCCCTAAGAAGGCATATCACTTAGCAGAGATAATTTAGGCCACTAAAGTTAGGCCAACTAGTTATAGGACAGCTAGAACTTTTGCAGCTATTGCTTCTCTCTACTTCTACCCTCATCCATCACAGCTATCAAGGAAAGCATTATTAGAGAAATACACGGTTGCATCTAGTCAGATTTAACTTACATGTTCTCTTATTAGAATGAGTGGGAACTGAATTATATCTTACAGACACTGGTATAATTTGCTTGATATAATTAAGCCACTGTTTCATGTACATGACACATTCAATTTTTGCAATTTTTTGGGGAACACATCAACCCATATATTTGTGTGTATTACAAATATTAGGTACAGCTGTCATCTAATTTCTTACAGACATGAAAAGCATAATTAAAAAAACCAAACCTAACTTTAAAGTATACTTTATCATTCCTGCCCCAATCTGAGCTGGAAGTTTAAAGTCTCCCTCAAGACTACCACTCTAGGAGTAAAAGATCTCCTCTATCAAACCTTATGCAAGTGACAAAACAACAAAATGCTCTTCAGAATCCATTTCTGTTCCTAATTTAAGTTTAAATACATACATATACACACAAATTATCCTGACAGGGTCAACACTTAATACTTACATATGTCAAAAAGCAAAACCTTCCTCTCATGTGCCCCTTTTTATTGAAAGGTGGCTTGTAGCAATCATCCCTTAAAAATTACAAATGCCAATCATTAGCTTTCAGCTGACATTATTTTAGCAGGTAGGGTTATTCGAGTCCTACAGTGTTAGTAACAGCAGGTGAAAATAATTTAGTGAAAGAACATCCTATCTCTGATCCCTGAAACAAACCCTAAGGAAGAAAAGCAACACCAAAAACGTAAGTACCAAATGCAGTGACAATGACAATTTTTCCTCATAAATGAGTATTTCTGGGACAGCTGAATGTTAGTATGCTGAAGAAACAATGTTTATTAAGAAAAACTTGGTAAACAATTTTTTTTTTTTTTTACTTACTTACTTAAGAAAGCTATTACTATTTCTTTATTATCAGTCAGCACAGGGAACTGCCAATGACAGTTCCTCATGGCTGTTACTTCCTGACCTGTGTTCTATTGCATGAAGCTAAAGCAGGTCAGGAAAAAAAGGAAAGAAAAGAATAAATAAAGGTCAATTAAGACAGATGTAATTGTAATACTTCTAAGGTAATTTTACATTGTGAAAAATCTAAATTTGTCCTGATCAACATCTCACTTCTTTGAAAGGAAGCTGGTGTTTGCAGGCATGAATAAAAGGTCAACAGAAACCACAGATCCAGAGGAATCAGAGATTGCAACCTGGTGTGAAGTGGGCCATGTAAAGATTGAAAAAAACATAGGCTATTGTAGTTGGAGTTCCCACTCCTGGGGTTTTTTTCATCCAAAGTAAGAAATAACTTTACTGATTGTGCCACTGGAGATTGCTTCTTTTTCTCCACTGTTTAAGTTGCACAGTACCACAGTACCTCACCTGCGTAAGGGAGGAAGAAGCCTGCTTGCTCAACCAGCTTACTTTTTGTCACAAGCTCCGATAATCAGTTGGCCTAAATATTGTCCAAATGTACAAAGAATAATGACAATCACTTGTCTCAGTAGGCCTAAAAGAACAACCTGAAGGACTCAATATAAGGCATAAAGCAGGAGATCTTCTAAAATGGGCCATGAGAAATACTAGTCAGAGATTTAAATGGAATTTTTGCAATCTGAATAGTCCAAGTTATCTTTTGTCATATCTTATTATCACAATAGATCACTCCATTTGGCTTTTGTGTGCTTTTCTTAGACTCATGCATCTGTGAACATTTAAAAGATGATTTAAGTAGAAGTTTGAGAGTTTGAATTCCTGTTTTAAATATTTTGTTGATTAGTAAGTTTTAATTTATGAGCACTGGCAGTGTTGAATTCTGCATGATATCATTTCTGTAACTCCAAGATAGACAGGACTTATTTGAAGTTGAAAAGACTGTTATTTCATTTAGGGAAAGATAAATACCCAAGAAAGTGCTGAGCTATCAAAACAATTCTGAGATACAAATTACATCCTGAGCTAATCATTCACATTCACTGCCAAAAGCATCTTCCTTCCTTGCTTGCTTACAGTATTAGAAGTAGCAGCTGCTGTTGAAATCTCCCCTGGAGATTGTTAGGATCTGCATGAGAAAAAGCTGTGTGCTGGAGGCCAATTCTGATAAATAACAACTGTGAATTTATTGTATGTGATAATTTGTAGATAACCATGCAAAAAGGCGGTGCCTATTTTCATACATGTCAGCTGATGGTAATCTTTCTAATTATGATGTATCTACCCACCTATCTAGACAAATCATTGCATGGAGCACTTCTGCAATATCAGGAGGCTCCACTTCCCTGCTCCCATAGGTTAGTATGTAAGGTACGCACTGCAAGACATAAGGTATTGACTGTAAGACGTTATTTTTATAGTGCTACTCTTGCTGGGGTCAAATTTCCTTTTAGATGACTTTAGAGACCTACTTAGATTCCCACCAAAGCAAATGGAAAAATTCTTTTAATTCAGGTCTGTGGATGTCATTGTTTATAAATACACATTGCCTTTCCCAAGGCCACAAACACTGCAAAAGCAGTTTGACATGAGGAACTCTCTGATAGGTGCAATCCCATAACGTACATAATCCTTGAACTGCAGGGGTTGAAGCGATGACTTTTATTGTTGTAAGATTCATTCAACCAATCTTCACTCACTGAATTACAGGGGAAATGCATTTTAGATACATTAATAGTGCAAAAAATAAAGGAAGTGCTGAGGCTTCCACTGAAATTAGGTTGTTTTACGGTATCTTAGTCGACCTCCTGAAATCAGACACTTCAGCAACAGTTTTGGAAAATGCTGGTCATGCTTATTTTGGTGCAGTTAAGGTCAGAGCTACTTTAATCATTGCTTGTTTTGAGCAGAACATCCAAATAAATTTCTCTGTGATAAATTAAACATTGACAAAGAATAGGGTATTTCTGAGCAGGCATCAGTAACATTACGAAAAGTCAGTTTAAAAGATAAAACTTAAGAGGTGCCCAAAAGAACAGCTTGAAAAAGTGTGTTTACTTTTAAAACCAGGTTATTTTTGAAAGTTCCTGTGCCTTTTCTATTGACTCTTTTATTTCCTTGTGTTGACAGATTTAGTGAAGACTAATTGCCAGTTTTAACATTTCCTATGGTACTGATTTAAAATAAAAAAAAGAATACAAAAACATCACCATTTTCTTTTCTATCTCCCAACTGTTATCTATGGAAACCACACTGTATTCTAAGAAAAGCAGCTTATAGTTTCAGCAATTTTTTTAATGCAGTGAGTAATTATTAGTATACTGCTTGTGTTCCTTGCTTTGGACCTTGATTATTATGTATTCTTCATGGTCATGAATTCTTAAATTAGAGTATCGAGAAAAGGTAATAAAAATCTCTGAATTACTGAGTACGTAGGGAAATGTAGCATAATAATAATCCAAACACAAAGGCCCAAATATTAATAACAACAAATTTTATGGTAATTTGGCATATGGAGAAATAGGAAAATATTTATTCCTCAATACTGTATTTTGTAATAAAAAAAGAAAAAAGAAAACCCAAATTACCTAATTGTGAATATAATTGCAGTGAAATATCTTTACAAAACCCAAACATAATCAATTACCTAAACCTTGATGTTAAAGCGCTGGAGAATCTACTACAGGCAAGGGATGGACAATGAACTTATTTATCTTTTCCTTCACCAATTACTATATGCTTTCTTTTACATAAATCCAAATCTTTGGATGTGATGGTGATCATCAGAAACTTGTCTTGTGGTATGACTTCAGTTTGGCTCAGTTAATGTTGCCCTCTTATACCATGCGTCTCGTGAGGGAGAACAAAAGTGCTGTTCTGGTAATTAAGCTATTCAGATCTCTGTCTATTGGCATTGAAAATATTCTACTCTACTTTCACAGCCTCTCTGAGTATGTTATTTGAAAAGTGTAGTGACAGGAGCAAGGATTTGCAGAAGAAAAACTAAAGTGCTTTGCCTGGGTACTCTGCTTATGTTCTGAAAACACTTTCCACCCAGTACAATATCCACTTAGGTGTTAGCATAGTCTTCCCCATATTAATAACACCTAGTTCGAGCTTGCTACTCATCTCACATTAGTCAAAACCTGGAACAAAGCCAAATGAAGTTAAGAGATTTACTCTGGTGTAAATCCAGTGTAAAAGAAATTACGTTTGCATGCAGATTGACTTGTCTTGCTTTTCAAATTTCTTTGCCCATGCATGTAAAGTGAACCAGTTCATATGCTCCTCATCGATAAAAACCTATCATGCAGAAGTTGAAATCTACATCCAGTTTCTTTTACCCAGTAGGTCCTATGTGTCAAAGAAAGTAAACCATAAACAGTTGGTATTTCTTCCCAGAAGTTCTGTGTTCTTCTATGTCTGAAATTGTTTTTGTGTTTACTTGTCCACATGTCAACTTACTAGAAACTTTAGCTGTACCTCTGTTACAAATGTAATACCTTATCATACAGAATTATAGGTGACCTGTGTTTTTCCAAGCTGTGCTTTCACAGTAAATAATGCTATCTGATACAAGAAATTAAAATAAAACAAATGCTACAAAGTTACACCAATATAGTAAAGTTCCTACAAAAGATGCAGTTACATACATTAACCAAAACTGTTCAAATTAACTATTTGAACTGATTCACTGATATTTTAAGGCAACAGAATTAGCAGTTTAAAAAAGGCAGGGGGTATGATGTCAATATCAACAAAAGAAGGATCTTTTCATAACATTTGAGGAAAAAAAATATTTTTTAATGTCTTGTTTTGAAAATGGCTGTACTGATGGTGAAACAAAAACCCCCAAATTGACAATGTCAAGTTATTTAAGCAATAAAAAATTAGAAATACTCTAAGTCATATATAGAAAAAGTGAAATAATTGCAAATAATGAATTTGACAAACACTAATTCATGGCTACCCAGAAGGGACAATGGATATTTAATGAGGTAAGAGTGTGTATTTCTATGGAAGGAAGGAAGAGGAAGGCAATTCCTTTATTACAAGAACTTAGTATGAAAGAATCTCAAAAGTAGCAATTAATATACAGTTGGGAACCCAAGGCTTAAAGATTATATTGCTAAGAAGGTTATTACGTTAATCTCACTGCGCTTCCTAAAGAAAAATGACTGGGTTCAGTACAGTGTTATGTAAACAACAATTTAGTAACCCAGTGGCTACTGTATCACTGCTTTCAAGTCAAACATTGTCTTACCCCATACAATCCTCTGCTATGCCCACACATAAAAGGACTGGATTTTTACCATGCACAAAAACGCTGGAATAGAAAACATGCCTTAAATCAGCCAAAGCCATTGCACTGGTACCCAGCACTATGTGCGCAGACTCAGTAAAATACAACTCCATTTTCCAGTCCTGATGGATATTCTGAAATATTAGAATAAATACCTGGAGAGAGTTTACCATCATTAAGAAGCTCATACTGTAAGTTAGATATGAAAAGCAAGAGAACTGCCACTGTAGTTTCAGACTGAATTTCTGATGGACTTCAGCGTAGCCAAGGTTTCACTTCAAGTATCTGGATACACAAATGGCTCAGGTTAGAAGGAAGACCATGAGAAATCTGTTTGCTAAAATAGTTCGTTTGAGAAATGACACAATGCAATAAAGGAAGCGTTCAGATCATTACATATTTACTCACTGGACTGTTAAAAAAAAAAAAAAAAAGATAATGAGATACAGTCAGAAGAACACTATATGCAATCAATAAAGTGGGACTAATCCCCAGATGGCACCTGTTACGATTTGATTGTAGTTATAACCAAAGAGCTTGTATGTGGAGCTTCACTGATTTACGACACCTGAAGACATAGCTTAATTTGTGTGTATATTTCCAAATAGAAATTATTCCTACCAAATTGCCAACAGTATTCTGAATTGTCAGGTACAGCGCTTTCAAAAAGGGAGTATTTGTACCTCTATTCATTATTTCATGCATGCTTCAGAAATTTTAGATTGAAAAGGATGAGTTAACTCAAAAACAATGATGTAATAACAGCAGTCTGAAGAGACATTCATAGGTACCTAGATGCAATAACAGGCCATTGATCATACACAGCTGAAAGATACCCTAATGTATGACTTAAAAATTCCCAAATACAAATGAAATATCTCCTAGTTGAAGAATCTTGTTAAATTCAAATTAATGAGACAAATATATAGCTACTACCAAATTCAGAAAATCATAGCTAAAAAGGGTTTTGATATCCATAAAACTTCATTTTCTTTGAAATGAAATAAAAAATTTTAAAATTAATTCAGTGCCATTCTGGGTGAACGACTGACCTGCTTTGACTTTTCCAGTAGGTCTTACAGGCTTTCCAGTCTCTTGTATAGCTGTTCGAAGAATTTGATCTCTGAGGTTATTAGGATCCAAGAAACCTAAAATAGTGTCACTTTCCCCACTCCACTTCATGACAGCCTACCTAGTTCTCTTATACTCATCAGTTACTTTGAAGCCAAGTACTGTGTACAACATGCAGTTTCCATAGGTGTTGTGCCATACGGACATGTGCATGACATGAAAAAAGTAGGACAAACCAAGATGTCCAAGAAAGCAGCTTTTGTGGGAGATCAAGAACATTTAATAAACACATCCTTGCTTTTCTGCCTGTAGCAGATCTACTGAAAATAAGAGATGTATTATAAAGTGTAGAAGAATTAAAGACTGCAAAAAAAGTTAGAATTTGTGAGAGTAAAGAAACAGAGAAGAAAGGAGGGGGGTAAAAGTGAAGCTAACAAACCCTTACAAGTTGAAACTCAGAACTGAAAAATCTGAGTATTGCTATCGAAGTTTCAGTTTCCACTGTTTTTGCAAACTTACTTATGTACTATATAAGACAGGTGCCACAAGACTTCAGCAGTTTGTACAGTTGTTTAAAAAATATAAAGAGAAAGCTATTTATACCAAGTCATGCCTCTGCATACCATTTCCCTGATGGCAATGTGTATCAGTTTCTGTGACAGGGTTTTGGGAGCTGGGGAGGCGGCCACAGGTGTGGCTCCTGTGAGGAGCTTCTAGAAGCTTCCTGGGCTCCAGGTGGGACCCGCCCTGGCCCAGGCCGAGCCCATCAGTGACAGTGGTAACACCTGTGGGAGCAGGTTTGAGAAGGGGAACCGGCAGTGGGAGAGGGGAGTGGAATGGGAGAGGAGCTGAGGTGAGGAGATGGCAGGCTGTACCCCCCAGCCCAGGGAGGGCAGTGGGGGAGCAGAGGCCCCCAAGATGGCCGGCACTCTGTGGTAAATCCTGCGCTGGAGCAGTGTGTGCCTGGAGAACTGCAGGCTGTGGAAAAGACCCACGCCAGGGAAGTTCGTGAAGAACTGCAGCCTGCGGAAAGGATTCACCTTGGAGAAGTTTGTGAAAGACTGTCTCTGGGAAGAGTGAGGAGTCCTCCTCCCCCTGAGGAGGAAGGAGCGGCAGAGACAAGGTACGACGGGCGGACCCCGACCCCCATCCCCTGCGCCGCCGTGGGGAGGAGGTGGAGAAAATGGGGAATAAAATTAAGCCCAGGAAGGAAGGAGGTGTGTGGGCATTGTGTTCTAAGGTTTGGTTTTACTTCCTAATATACTTGTTCGGATTTGATTGGTAGTAAATTAAATCGATTTTGTTTCTTCCCCAAGTTGAGTCTGTCTTTTGCCTGTGACTATAGTTGGTGAGTGATCCCTCCCTGTCTTTGTTTTGACCTGTGAGAGCCTGAACGAGTTAATGTCTCGGACATTGTGGTGGGGCAAGTTCTGCTTAACAACAAACTCTGCATAACAAGGAACTCTGCCCAGCAAAGAGCCCCAGGTGAGAAGAAGCTGATCAGCGCCCATCAGCACCAGGAGGGGAGGGCATGCCGGGGGGTGCACAGCTCCTGGCAGCTCGCCCTGCAGGGAAGGGCAAGTTGCTCCCTGTCCTGGTTTCAGCTGGGATAGAGTTAATTGTCTTCCCAGTAGCTGGTTCGGTGCTGTGTTTTGAGTTCAGTATGCGAAGAATGTTGATAACACCCTGATGTTTTCAGTTGTTGCTCAGTAGTGTT
>JAVJGG010000048.1:21444979-21472128 GCA_035590195.1 Aviceda cuculoides
AAATATGACAAAATGTAAAATACCAGAAAGCAAACACAGTACTTTGAAAGTTTATTTGTTTAGTCACTATAGCCAAGAATTTATTTCATCACTTGTAACTTAATAGTGGTTGGTTATGCTAAAAATATGAAAACTTCTGGCTGCTTCTCAAACGAAGGGGGAATGTTCCAACATGCATTTTCAGCCCTTTCGGTCTGGGTCTCTTGGAGGTACAGAGGTTATCCGGGACTAGGAACTCCGTTTGCGCTGAAGTAATATTTGTGTTAGTGAGAATCAGCCCAATCTGACTGGAGAAAATAACTTTAAAAATGTGCACAGTTTGGTACTACAAATTTCAGTAATGGCAAAGTAACACTGAAAAATTTTCCTAAGAAAAACTAGGTTACATATCATTAGCAAAGTAAAGACTGTGTTAAGGAGCATCTCTATAGCATAAGCACTATATAATCTGTATTACTAGACGCGAGAACAACTTCTGCTAAAAAAATTACTCTGTAAGATGCTGCCCATCTAAGCAGTTCAGATGTATGAGTGTATTAAACATTTAAGACCTGTTGGCTTCAAGCCATCTCTTATTTTCAATAAATTGGATAGAAACAGAAGGCAGTTTCACCTTTTGCTAACCTACAATGTTTCTTGCCCTCTCTTGCAACCTCACACAGCGAGCCTTCTGTTGTCTACTGTAAATCATCCGACTTTCTGCATTCATTTTCAGAAGAACTTTTAAAGATCATACCTTTCATCATCACACATGTTATTTCAGTGATTAAGTACACTTATGATCCAGAACCTGTTACTAAAAGCCACTAGAGCATTTAAAAGTGAGTAATTTGAAGGAAAGCTATAACAATATAGTCACTCAACAAAGGCTTTTATTCATTTAATCGGGAGGTTTCCTTATTTTGCATGTTATTGGGGTACAGAAATCAAATTCAGTTTGAGAACAAGTTATAATGTAAGTAAAGTGATAAAGTAGTAATGAAAACAAAGCATTTCAAGTCAGTATGTAACAGCATTTTATCAGGTGGTTAGACAGACCTATGGATTTTATTACAGATTATGTCCCTAACCATCATTTATCTTTAGAAGTGAGATGAGCTTGTTTCATTATTCTATACTCCCGACTACAATGGTTTGCTGTTTTCTTTTTTAATGCATTCTCATTTTTTTATTGACTTATACAATGGATGCAGTGGCTCTCCTGATTTCGTATCTAGTACTTCTTTTTTTCCTAGGGACTGCCAGGATAGTCATATGTTGCTTTCTATGAGACTCAAACTGCTTAATTAGACTCACATTTAGAAGACACTTCAGGCCCGACTGATTAGGATTTTTACCTCTACAACAGTGTTGTGATTTGATAAATATAGGATACACTGATGCAGAAATAAGAAATGGAAATTAGCCCATTAGATGCTGATATCTGGCAAAGAGAAGCTACCTTTTATACATACCAAGTATTCAGCTTCTCCTCTCATTCTCATTAGATGGCCAACGTCTTCTTATGCTAAAACTTTTGTAAGTAAAATGTCAAATAGGTAACTTTCAAGTTTTATAGCTGTGCATTACCCACAAAAGATTTAAAATATATATATTATTTAATCAATTAAGCATTAATAAAAGAATAGCTACCATGAGATGGTGTTGTTCATTGGACAGATGAGATGGGAAGAGAAGAACATATAAAAAATAAATGAAACTTATGAAGCGTCCCTCAAAGTACACATGTAATTAAAAAGCATGATAAATAAAGCTGTGTGAGAAAACTAAGCAAATTCAAGGTAGTCACCTACAGCTAAGAGCAGACACTGCGTTAGACATATGAAAGCAAGAAGGACAGTAAAGAAAAACAGTTTCTGAAGGGACTCGCTTTGATGTCTAGAAGGTGCTGCTGAGGGACTAGTACTTACCTGTGATTGGAAATACGTTCAAGAAACTACAATTTGACATTGCCCTCTCCACTCCACCTCATATATTTTTGCCTGTTGGTTCATATACCTGCAGCAGATTTCCTTTTGGCCTTGGAAACACTAATTAATGCAAATGCTTCAAAAAGGAGCATACGGCACTAGTCAGTTCAATAAGATTGCCCCTCTACAGAAGAAATTTAGTTTTTCTCCCCTCACAATCATACCCAACATCCTGGCCATTCAGCAGTCTAGTCCACCTCAATAGCGTGCATGGAGGTTATGAAAATATATTTAATTTGATATATAAAAATTTGATATATAAAAATCACAAAATGTTGCGACTAGGATGGCTTATGTCAAGCACCAGTATAACCAGTGAGTTCTGCCTGTGTTTTCTCCAGTGGAAGGGTGGGTCTCTTCTTCTTGGCCCACAGATCTACGGAGTTGTAAGACTTCTACCCTTCCATCAAATTTGATAAAAACTAGCAAAAATGTCCCAAAGTTTTTGAAAGAGAGGGAAAGTTCATGAAACAAGTGGATGGATGAACGGACATCCTGCCAGCACTACCACAATAAATATTACTCCTTTAGGAAATCAGGTTAAAAATACAAAAGGACGCATAAAATTTTAGAGGGAGAAATCTCCCCAGTGTTTTCCTGCAGCTGGTTTAAGGTTGCGTTGCTTACTTTGTTGAATGGATGGGGAATGTGGAGCTAAAGAGGAATGCTCCTCGCACACAGAGTTATCAGTCACAATAACCTTAATGCTGAGTATGGCATTTTTTTCTTTATAGCTGCAATTTCTATTCCTGTTGGGTTAATTTGTTGTTTGGAAATGTTTTTTGCATGAACGAGCATTTTGCCAGCAGAGAATGATTGTGCCCTAGAGCCCTGCCTCTCTGCATTTCATCATATTATGTAACTACTTCATGTCTACAAAAGCTATCTTCTCATACAGCGTGTACATACTGTCTGTCCCCCCGAGGACACAGCTCCCTCCACTGCTGACAGTGTTTTACCATTTGCACGACATTTCCTTCACTCTTTTCCGTTTAAGGTGGGAATAAGACCTACCTTTTCCTTCTAGCCTTGTTGTCCCTTCAGAAAGTGAGTAGGCCTGCTTGGAAAATTTCCTTGAATTCATTTAGTAGTTCTGTTGCTTCTGCCACCTTATTAAGAGAGAGATTTTCTTGGCAAGACAAGTATTTTCAGGACAAGAGTCGAGTCATGAAGTTAATGAGCAAAGACAGCATTAAGTCCAGCACTTATTATAAAGCATTACAAATAAAGCAATGGTCGTGCTTCAAAACTTCTAGCAAACAGAAAAATTTTATCTTTCCTTTTTTCAAATTTAGAAGCCATCAAGGGGGAAAAGTGGATGTAAGAAGTTAATAAAATCTACCGTTCAAAAGAAAGTGGAGAGGCATATTCACTAAGAAGACAGCATTGCCTGAAACATTCTAGGAACATTCTATGATTCACTTGGCAGTGCTGTCTCACAGATACATAAAGACAGTTAATGAATGGATTTAGCTGTCTGGTTTCAGGACATTTTGAACCACTAACTATTTGGTAATAACTCAGTGCTGGAAGAGATCACATTGCCAGTGGCATAAATCAAAGTCTAGTTATGAGGAATATTTCCAATATGCTACCCTTTATGTGAAATCAAAATTATTACTCTGCTTTCCTTAGACTAAATGTTGGTATTCAGCCACAAAATAGAAACACAACCCAAAATTAAATTTAAAAATTTATTGGGCTGCCAACTTCCTATTTATGCAGACAACTTTGACAGACTGAGAGGGAGCACACAAGCAGTGTGACAGCACCTGGGGCTTTTGCCGCATTTAGATTTCTTTTTAGCCAAGGGGGAAGAACATAGAAGAGAAAACAATATTCATCTGAGTTTTAAGTCATACGTGCTAGCTTTTTCTCCACAAACAGGGGCGGTGCTTGGATGAGAAAAGTAGTTTGCAGTAGCAGACTGTAAATATAAGGCTGATACAGCCTCTCCGTTGGTATGCTGGAGGCAGCAGTGCAGTTTTAGGAGATTCTCACAGGTGGAGTTGGGAGGAAAGCTGCTCTCAGCTACAGGGATCTGGAGAATCCGAGACATATGTCCTTCCGCAATTACTATTTGCATGTTTAATTTCTAAATTATCACAATTAAAACCACTGTTGCCACCAAGACTAACACTGTTCTTGACAATCCATTGGATTTAAGAACATTACTGCAATCTCATAAATAAATCAGATTGTCAAGAAAGCTCTAAAGAGAAAATTAGAACACACCACATAAGAGTAGCTGCCAGTTTAATATAAAAATATGGTCGGGTATGAAAACCAGCTCTCTTCCTCTCTTCTTCCATTTATAAAAGAAACAATGCAAATATTGTGAGATTCCCATGTCCTAATACCTGATTCTTTTCTATCTACTTTTTTAAATTCTGTGTGATTTTCATTATTACAGGCTGTATGTTCAGCTGTAGCACCACATAAAGTCTGTGGCCCTGATCAGGAAATGAGATTTCCATGTCTTCTCAGTAGTGATGACCAGCCAAGCTCAGACTTAGGCCAGATACATGAAATCAGGACAGGCCAGGACCCATGACCAGAATACTGAGTATTCCAGCCTAAGTTGTTTGTTAGGGATGTAATCAGACCTCAGCTCCCAGGAAACTGAGAGAGTCTACATGAACTACTGAAGGGAGCCTGCTGAGGGGGAATTTTCAGTTGAAAAGGCCAAAGGCAAGAGCCAGTGCAGGGCCCTTGGACAGGTGCAAAGAACTGTAATAAGGTCAGAGCTGGCAGCAAAGCTAAGACCAGAGCAGAGAAACCACAAGGAACAGGAATCTGACAAAACCACAGCATTTGAACTAACTACATCATGAAGTTGGTAGAACGCTTGAGGTTCTAGCTAAGAAGGGAAGACAGCAATCTCTGTATTAAAAATTACTGTGGAAATAGACGGGCAGATCATTGCCAAGGTGGGCCTGACAGGCTGATGGTCATGGCTCTAAAATCTTTACCTTCAAAAAAATAGGGAACAGCCATTCTGTTTTATTTTGAAATTATAAGTTGCTGCTCTACTTCTTGTAAAGGGGTGCAGATGTTCCTTGCTACTCGGTAAGCAAATACTCTTCTAATTACTGCCAATTACTAATACAGCTAAACATTCTTCCATACACAGGCATTCCCTACAATGAAAATGATCTGTTATTTTTCATAGGACTTAAGAGAGCTCCAACTTTCACAAACTGTCAACAAGAGACACAAAAGGGCAAAAAATAAAATGGATGAGACATACATACTCTCAGTTAGCTGCTGTCGATTCCTATCTTCTGGAAGATGGGCAGAGATATTCTTCCTTCTTACTGAGATACAGTAAGGACATTTGTAGCACAGATCCTCCCAAGAAGTTCTGAAAAGCATATTAAACCAACAAAAAACACTGAGCAGCAAAACAATTGAAGTTTGGTTGCCTACTGATTTTAAGATTTTTGCTTCATCTGTCTGCATCACTGTGACAATTCCAGCTGTCTAAAAACCTTCTAAGCCCCCCTGTATTATTTGCACCTCCCTGATGTGGCATGTATCCGAATCACGTAGTAACCAGCTGGGGAAGAGGTGGCACGTGTTGCGATCGGCTTGCAGATCTGTGTACTAATTCAACAGCTACTATATGTGTGCTAGTCAGCAGGCCAAGCAGATCAGGTAACTGTTGGTTTCACCATGTTGCCACTATGTCAGGGGGTTGCAGTGATGCTAGTCTCTCTCCTTGATCTACCACCTTCAGTGTTCTTAAGGAATTCAGTGTCTTTGATCCTCGTTGAACTTGGCCAGCAGGCATAAATGTCCCTGCAAGAGATGTGGAAGACTCAAAACCTGGCAGATGGACAGTGCAATTCCATATGCCACATTTCCTTAGAAAAGCAGGCCAAAAAATATTCCAAACCCACCTCTTCAATGTTAATCTTGCAAACAAAATCTGTTCTTAAGAGGCTGAATATAGCTTCTTGTACTGCTAACTAAACAGAAAAAAATTTAGGGTGCATGGGAGGACTATATATAAACACAAGAAAAGCAAAGGACAGCAGTAACAGGTTGGAAGATCCAGGGGGGGAAATATCTTCCTTTTTGTTTTTTTAAACACCTTTCACCACAAAAGGTGTAGTCACCGCTTTATATGCAGAAAATAAGCTATATGGGTCCTAACAGAGGTTAAACTGGTACAGATGATTAGAAACAAATTATGTAGACACAGAACTGTAAGAAACAGACCTCACCTCAGCAGCATGCAACGCTCTGTCTTGATTGAAGCGCATGTTTGTTATTTCTCCTCTGACCCATATGCCAGTTTCTTCCTCCCGAGCCCACTGGCTAGTACCAATACTTCATGCACGCAGTACTCTTCTATACTTAACGGAACCTCAGGTTATTCAGCATTATCTTATTCCCATATGTTTTAGACCTACTGATGGCAATTAAAACTGAAAGACATAAAATTTTTAAATTGTTGCAGAACATTGCTATAGTCATACTCAGACACATAACAGAGAAGAGTCCTTAACATGTATTTCCTTAGCACTATGTTCAAATAACAATAGGGCATGTACATGTGTGCTCTAGTGTTCAGAGACAGGAAAGATGAGAAAGAAGACGGAAAAATTCCACCAATTTCTCCCATGCTAGGCAATACTAAAGTATACTGTCAGCATCAATACACTGCCCACAGACAAACCAGACTACTTTTTTGTTTTTCTCATACAGTTTGAGTGTTTGGTGCACTGTGCCATTCCAGCCTCTTTCACTGTTTGAGCATCACATAAATATTAAACAAACACTAAACACTTACTTGGGGAAAGGGTCACTGGTAGCATTATTTTGCTCACTCAGTTTGTCAAATGGAAGCAAGAACTTCATAGAATAGCCATTGAATTCAAGCTTACTGCTCTGATCAAATGAAATAGGTACCAAGATTTTTTAGGCTAAAAGAGGGACGGATGCATAAGGCGAATTTCTACACATGGCGAAACTCTTCATAATGTCAAGACGTAGAGTTTGCGGGAAATTGTGCACTTCCCACTTGTTTCATGTATCAGTTTTAGAAGAAACTCAAGACTTGCTTACGTAAAGAAAGCAAGGGAAGAAATCTCAATTTCTTTCTTTCCTTGTAAGTTCTACCTCATTCTATCATCCTCATTACAGCAGTGTTAAAAGTGAGAGAAAGACTTCCATAGTGTTATTGCTGACATCATCTGCCTCACATTTTAGATGACTGAAGAGCAGGAAATACCTTTTGGAGTCAGAAAAAGGGATGAAAATTTTTAACAGTTAAAAAGCTCTCCTGAAATCTTGAATTATTAAAAAAACAAACAAACAAAAAAAAACCACCAAACACCCCAAACTGTTATTTTTTTCCTGCTTCCTTTTTTCTCTGTTTAGCTCTCATAACCCAATCTCCACGGGTTAACATTTTGTACAGATCCAAAGAAAAGCTGAGAGTTTCACTTCAGTTATGGCTTGGGCCAACATCTGTATCACATCTAACAGTAAGTGCACAACAGGAAAACAGTGATCAACTGGAAGAAAACAAGGGCAGCTGCAGAATATTTGTGTACCTGTTTGCAACATTTTATATAAGGCTCATGCCATACACAGAATCATTGGCATACTTAGCCCTCTGATTCTAGCTTCCTGATGATAAACTCCTTGACATTCTTTTCAATGTTATAACTGTCCTATTTGTCCTATTCTATGATTATTAATGGGACTATGCACATCCTCTTTTAGGGAGAGGTTGAGGGGGGCAGAAAAGCTTTGTCATGCAAATGCAAAAACCCCACATCTGTTTATAAACAGTAATGGCATAAGATAAAATTGTTTATCCTATTAATAGTGATAGCCCCTTAACTAAACTAAGAGGAGAGTGAAAGGGAAACATCTGAGAGTTCAGTTGTCATGTTAGAGAAACTTTATTTTCCCGTGTTAATAAATCTATGTGGTATTCTAAATGTCTATGTATCTGCAGCACCAGATGATTTCTCTAACAGTTAAAAGAGACCTGTGGTTCTATCCTCAGCTGTACAGACATCACCAGAAGCAGACAGACATAATTTGCCCTGATACTGTCCCCATCTGTTATTTGCTCAAATGTTGCTGCAGCTAGGGGGAATATGGGTTAATATTCCAGATTTCAAGACATCATCATTACCTCAAACAATTTCAAAGATTATTATTTTCCACAACTGTAAAGTTCAATATTTTTCTTCAGAGATTAAATAATATTTTGTTCATGACAGAGGAAAAAAAGCTAAACATATAGGCAATGAATGTACTGAAAATGAAGTTTCAAGGCAGTTTGTAAAAAACCAAATAAACCAAAAAGTTCTCCTCCTCTAAAAAAAAAAAAAAAAAATAAAAAAAATTTACAAACAATCCTTTTTCATTTTTCTAGAAGTCACTATCTAAAAAACAGGTAAAACACAGATGTCTAGTATGGTAATCTACAGAAATGGCAGCTGTGATCCCATTCCAGGATGTTGTTATAAATTGCCTATTTCTAGCCTCATGAGTGCAGAGTCATAATGACTCTTGTTTATGCCTCCTATACAGGGTAGCTATGGCCCACTACACAAGAGCACAAACATAAAACATACTGGTTGCTCTGTACTGTCTGCAAGACAAGCCTGCACACTGGATGTGCAAACTGAAGATCTTCTGTGCTACATAGCACCAGTGTGCTTTGAAAAGTAGAACCACTGGTGTGCTGTAAAGTTCCCCTACCTGCTTACTAAGCGATAACCTCCTTGGGAAGAAAGGAGGTTATGCAGACACTGCTTTGCAACCAGCATGTGGTATAGAGGTCGTGCAACCACTATTTAACAGGGCAGGAGGCAAATATACTTAAACAAGTGCTGCTAGTAGGAAGAAAGCAAAAAGGGGGAAGTGGGCTATAGCCTCCTTTGCGCCCCTTAGTAATACCCATATCTGCAGGTACAAGCTTATGAAACCTTTCTTCAAATATTTTGTTGTCAAGATATGTACCTAACACTTGGCACTTTTATCCCAGTCAGACACTACTATTTCATAAACTGTGACAGCAGCAGCAGGATTTTAGAGGGTGTTGGTGCGTGTGCATTATATATTTTGTATATGAAGAATGGCAGTCCAGCTAGAGAGCTGGATTAGATTTGGCCCATGTCAGGGAACACTCTGTCAGCATGCAAATAACCCTCCACGGTGGTCTGTGCATTGCCACAGAAAGACAACTTTCTAATCTGTGACAGCAATCCATTCTCTTCTTTTGGACATAGGCCCAATTTACTAAGGCTGGGTCTGTCCAAAAGTATGTTCCCATCTATTAAACAACAAGAAAACGGCAGTTTAATAGCCAGTGGCATCTTGTCACTTTCAGGAAAGGTTTAATTAAGGCTACTATAATCAGATATGTATTGACTGTTTCCTCACAGTGTGAATCTTGATTGGTAAAGCTATGTTATCCTCTGACTGGTTACTAAAACATCACCCACTTATGGCCAAAATCTGTTATTTTATCAAATAGTTCTCTATAGGCTTCATGCAGTTGCATATCTCAGTACTTTGTACCACCTCAGGGCAGACGATCGCATATGCTTTTTGGAAATACCGGTGTCTAGAATCTCTGGGATTACTGTTTGCTTTAAAAAAAAAAAAAGATGGGCTAAGGTGGTATATGATAATGAAAAATACTTCTTTATGATGATTACCTCCCCTCTAAATTTTCAAGAAGTAACTGAACATTCATCCAAAAGCAAAGAAGTCACCCTGACTTCATTAGGAATGGGCTCTGGAGTTAAAAAAAACCATACAGTTAGTCCTGCAGTGTCTCAGAATTTGTTACATGCCTGGATAAGCTTTTACAACTCACTTTGTTAAATTATCAGTATTACACTCTCTTATTCAAAGTGATTAAATGTCAATAATGTAAAGACAGAATGCTATAAGGGAGTAGACTGAAAGGGCTTCTAATAGGACAGGGACTATTACTGTTACCATATAAAATCAGTTGTTCAGTTGAGGTAGTTTTCCATCTAGCAACTGTCTCTGTAATTAGAGAGATGACTTCTGTCAGCTGGGATAAACCTCACAGCACTGAGGAGATGTATGCTTATCTCTTGTTCTGCTTGCTTTCTTATCTCTTATTAAAATTCATCCACGTTCTGGATAAAATAGATATAACAGCAAACTAATATTATGGATAAGCTATCCCTCCACTTTGAAAACAAACTGCCCCCTCATACTGTCAGTGCTTCCATGTTTGAACTTTCCAGCTTTTTTCTCACTTTGCTATCAAGCACTTCCTCTGCCTGTTCCTTCCCTTGCAATTCCTTGGAGACGCTACCTCCTAGCTGATGGATGCTTCATTATTCTCCTAGAAGAAAGACAGGCAAAACAGAAAGCATTTATAAAGAAATATATATGGGCTGAATATGTTGCTTTAGCTGGGGGAAAAAAAAAAAAAAAAAAATCCAATACATCACAGGAAAAAAACTTCGGTCAAGTTTCCTGGAGCTGAGAGTTGCTAAAACAGTCAGTCCCTTAACTTTGGGAAATCTATTCCTAAACAAGATTACAGAGTCACTTTTCCCTCAGACTGTCCAAAATGCTCAAAATGAAATGAATTGTTAACTAATGAACAAGGCCTTTAAGCAACAGGCTGTATTATGCGCTTGCTACCATTTAGCACACATATCACGTGCAAATGTCATCTCATACTGTAGATTGGTGAAAACTCTAAATCATACTAAGAAAACAGTTTTAAGACACCCATCAGTATGCTGTTGGCAATCTGCTTTTACTAAGCATGTGTTACTGGAGAACTGGAGACACCTGGTTACTTGCAAAGAGATGTATCTATTCTGCAAACATCTAAAAGGCATCTGCTAAGCTTATACTTTGGTAACTGCTAGTAATAAATGACCTTATCTTCTCAGCTTCCTGCAGCAGTCCTGAGATATTTGCAATCACAGGACTGAGCGCTTAGAAATGCACATTTATGAAGTGCCTGCACACTCTTGGACAAAATTGTCTTAGCCATGCAAATATCTCAGTAAAACCCTGTATAACTACATATGAGCCCTAAGGATAGTAATTTTCCATTTGTCGAATTACTGGTCACCAAACTTTGCAATTTCCAGGAAACAATGTATTTGCTGAATCAGTCTCCTGACCTTCCATTCGCTCTAACCATGGGGTTGTTAACAGCTAAGCAAACTTTGGCATCATTATCACTCACTCTGTAACTGGGTGTAAATAGTTGATTTTGTGATCCCAGGAATTACAAAAAAAAAAAAAAAGAAAAAAGATAACAATTACCAAAGCATATACACATAATCTGGCCCCAGTGTTTTAATTTCCCTTAACATTTAATATTGTCAGAAACACTATGATAGATGACTTTAACATTTTACTGGCTTTAGTCTCAAAATTGGATGATGAGCAAATAATAAAATGGGATGTCATCAAGAGCAATCACCGGTGACTTCCAATCAGGAAATCCCAATCAGGATCAAGAAACTGTATGACTGTCTGCCTCTGTTCCCTGCATAGCTCATTCCATAATCTATAAATACATGAGCACTAGCAAAAATCAAAATTCCTCAAAAGTGCAATGGCAGCCTCCACTTTATTTAAAAAATACTGGACTAGGAGTTTCCCCCCTCTCCTTAGAGTACTTATTAAGGAAAATGGAAACTGGTTTCAGTCTTCGTGGAGAAACCAGTCTCAGCTCTTTTCTCTATCTGCAAAGAGATAAACTGGCATCTCCTTCAGCCCACCACGGTGAAATAATAATCCGATTAAAGGTTACAGTCAATTTTGTGGAATTTTCTAGCCAACGGTACTCTTCCAAGATATAACAAAGAACTGAAAACTCTGAACCAGGATGACAATGCAACAGAGGACATAGCTGAGACAGAGAAACCCTCCTCCTCCTCCTCCTAAAACATAGAGTTTCTGCAGGTTACCTCATGACCATATTTGCTAATGACATCTTCTCGCAGAGGAAGCAGAATGAATCATCCTTTACTATTTCCTGATTCAGTGCTGCAGCTTCTAGACTACAGCATACCAACAGAAATGGAGATATCTTTCCTACTCCAGTGGCCAAATCAAGCCACTAAAAAAAAGGAAATAGACACCTGCCTTCAGGAGAGCGTTCAGGGCCATGGTAGGAACAATATTACTTTCCTATATGAGTCTTCATAGGGGCAATATTCAAAGATAAATCCTGAGCCTTAGGCTTTTGTGCTGTCTCACACTAAATATCTATTCATCAAGTGAGCTGACTAGATGCTCTGCTGAATATGCTGCCTTTTGGGGATCCCATGAAAAGCCTTTCCATTCAAATCCCAAAGCTAACCTCAGCTAAATCCAGAGGATTAAGAGAACAGCCCTCTGCTTCTACAATATTTTTTTCCCATAAGAAATAATGCAGACTATCTGAAGATTTGAAAATGCTAGGCTGAATATGCATAATAGAAAATCCCATAAGGATGCCAGCTGTGCATTTATGGATGGATGAAAAGTACAGGCTGTTAGTTGTGCAGTCATTTTCTTAGAGATATTTAGATCTGCTGCTAAAGAGCAGGAAAATGCAGTCACAGAGACCACAGCTGACAAGCTCTATTGATGAAGGGCTTGGTTTTTTGCAGAGGCTTGTTTTCTAGATGTCTGAGAAAGCAGGAAGGAGGTAGGGGATTGACATGACTGGTGAGTTAGACTGGAACAAATTCATATTAGGGTTTTTGTTTTGGGGTGGGTGTGGTGAAAAAATACCCAGGTTTGTGATCATGAGGAGAGCATGAGTCAGGAAAACTGCCTTGAGCTCTTTCTGGGTCAGCGTGGCGGATAGCACAGGCTGTATGTCAGGAAGCAAAGGGATTTATGGGGAGCTGGGAGTTATAACTGTTACAAGATAAAATTGTGATAGATACGTCTACGGTGATAAAATGATGTAATTTTAGTTGTGTTTTGAGCCAAGGCAGAGGGAGGGAGGCAAAAATTTCCATGGAGGTGCTGAGTGCCTCCTTCCATTCACACAATCTCTGTGGGGCAATCACACAGCACATGGGCAGTTGGCTGCTGGTACAGCCGTTCCCTCCGCCAGCTGGGACACCGTCTGTGCTCCCTCGGGAAAGTATAGCAGCACACTCCCTGGTAAACACGGTGGCAAAAATAAGGCCTAGGAGAAATCACAGTAAGTTCACTGGTCTGTTAAATCTATGCTCTTCCTGTCAAAAAATGTCGTCTTTGATACTTCAAAAACACAGTAGGAGAGTGATTGATTAGACACCAGCCAAGTACACCTCTCTATTGATGGAGGGACTGGAGGAAACCCCAAGCTGTGAGGGCATCACATCTCCCAGACAAAGTTTTGTCCTCTCCACAGTGAGCTCACTTTGCTCTCCTGCTCAGTGGCTGTCAGAAGTTTAGATTTAATTTAGCCTAAAATAGATCAAGGAAGGCTTCAAAATATTTGTAAAGCATTCATTGATTAATCTGAAACCAAAATGTCACACTCTTCAAGCCATAATTCTAGGACACTGCTGTCTGTTACTGGTGTCATTTAAATTTTCATTTAGTGTGACAGCACTTTGTCATAGTCTTGTTTAATTTACCTTCAATTAGGATGTTGTTATAATTAAATTCCATCAGAACTATTGGATTATATCTCAGCTGAATACATTGAGGGATTTATACAGCCTTATTTCTCCAAAAGCAGAAGGAAGAAAATTTAAATAATTAATTACTTTGCTTAAAAAAATTGTGAGTAAATAGCTCTGGCACAGCCACACATCACATCTTCTCAGGATGTGCACATACACACAGGTATACACGTAAATCAGCATTCTTCTTTGACTAGGGCTGCTGACAGTTCGGAAGGTGCTGGCTGAACCTTGTTTGAAGGCTAGCTCTAAGTAATAGCAGATTCTTTTCATTAATGTAGAAATATGTGGATATTTGATCAGATGAAAACACTTCTCTTTCTGTATCCAGAGAATTTGTATTGGGACATACAATGTGCCAAAGATAATTTGATATCATTCATATTTGATCGCTTTGTTAGCTTAAGTTTGAAAGGAAAATAACATCTGCCTGTTGCCAATGTCCATTTCCCTTTGAACCATGCTTGGATAAAACTCACAGCTGAAACAATTTACAGCATGAAAAAAATTGTCATTGTTTTGCTTGTAGAACAGTTTTTTGTACCTTTCATAGTTTGTACTGTACTTAAAATAGTGGAGAAGATATTAGATTTCTGTCTGAATATCAAGCTCTTCCTGTTTTAAAACTAACTTTGTAATTGTAAGTTAATATTCAATATACTTGTACTTCCTCACCAACTCTGAACAGGAAAAATAGCATGGGGGACCCAGCACTGGTGTCTGAACACTGGGTATGGCCCAACATCACAGGAGGGTCAGCCCTCTCCAAATGGAAAAACCCTGTCACAGCAGCACAACCTGTCTGTGGGACACCCTTTCAGTAAGCATCAAAGATCATGGAAGCTTGGGATTATTTGTACATCTTCTCGATTAACAAATTCCGTCTTCATTAATGTGCAGTGCATATATCACTTTATCACTGCTCTTTCCCCATCTCGACTCTGTCTACACTCTGCACCTGCCTGACCCAAACCTTGATGGTTGTAACACCCTGAAAGATCAGCCCATAGCTCCGAAGTGCTTCAGAGTGAAACAACACAGACCACCAGAGTGTTAGTAGTTCTAAAGGAAAGGGACTAGAAAGAATGAGTGATCAAGAAGACATGTAAAATGACAAAAAGGATTCAGTGTTTGAGATCCCATATGACAAACAGTGAATGGATATGAACTGTTTGAGAAAAGTATCCTATTTTGTGAAATAAGCCTTATCCATTGTGAATTAAATGTATTTTGATTCTATTGGGGTTGAAATTTCCACCTATGAATACAATAGACCTGTGTGTTGATACTGAATTTGGACTTGCATAAGCTATGGCCTCACAACTGTGAGGAGCATAGGTCATAGTAGTGTTGTTGTAGCTTAAAAAAGAAAATATTTTTTTGAAAATTAACAGTAAAGTTAAAACAAATTATTAGGTAGACTAAAGAAGTATGGCTACTTAAAAAACATCTCTGAGCAGTGGAAATTTTATTTTACTTCATAATAAATTACAAAGATTTATCCCATTTCTTCATGAATTACTACTTGAATACTTCTTAAATATCACTACAGTTATTTATGCTACTCTGCAGGCAAGGTGAGACGACAACAGGAGAATGTACACCTACTCTTCCAGTCTTATCAAACCTTGTCTATTACTTGTCCCTACTCACCAGCACGGTAACAGAAATAATTGCTGGACAACTCACAGTTTCATCTTTTGTACAACACTGCTTCTAAGACAGTTAACAGAACTGGAGATAAAGGCAAGGACTGAACCTCCTTTGAGAAAACTGCCAAAGGTGCCATTTTCCCCTCAAAATACATACATGCTGTTTTCATTCATAAACTGAAAGAACAAAAGTGTTCTTAAAAGAGATGGAAAAGAAAAAGAAATGTCTGCATTTTCAATTTATTTCCTTGGGATCTTTGCCCTCATATGACTTTGGACACAGGGACTGAAGCACAGCATCCTAGATCTTGCCATTGGCATTGGTTTCTCAGCTGTGGGCAAGATAGATGAATTTATCACCTCCTCCTTTGTATGGTTTTTTTTCATGGAGAAGCAAGGGACTTCTGACGGTTATTGTTGATAAATGGTGAAAGCACATTTTGTCTTTATGGGAGGCATTTCTCTGTTATTACAGGCCAGGTCTCCTACACTCTGCTCCTGATGTGGAGTGACCTTTAGGGTCCCCCACTTACAAAGAGCTGCTTCCTTGAAAAAACATTTCATTGCTTTTTCTCCAAAAATATAGAAACCAGGAGACCTTCACCTAAAATAACAGACAGAGGTCTCATGTTTGTCAGCTGCCTTCTTTCAAGAAAATTAAGGAAGTAACAATGGGACCTTAACTAGTTGGTAAGTTTATACTTCTAAAAACATCTTCTCAAAATCCATTCCAGCTAATATAAACAAATACATTTCCCTAGACCTCATTTGCATTTGGGCTATTTTCCTTATATAGGAAAGCCCTTATTGGTTATCTATGGTAATATTTTATGTGTTTAGTCAGGAACACTTATTCCACTCCCTGAAGCACTAATAGCACTTGATATTATTTTGATATGTTTCATCAACTAATGCTTTTAGAGTATGCAGTTTTACCTCTTCTCTAATTCCATGTTTTCTTCTGTTCATTGCCAATAAAGATGGCTACAGGCAGAGGCAAAATTATACTAAAGAGAAAAATAGTGCAATATAGAGCTTCCTACCTTTAAATAATTCAGGTACTGCTGACTGTGACCAAAATTTGTTGCCATCTGTCAGTAAGTAGATTTAATTTAGTTAAACAAGACAATCCCTTCCTACGAGACAGCTGTCCACATAAACCATAGCACCCCACATTGAGAAATCTCAGCAGAAAGACCAGTAACTGAATGAACATGGAGTTTTATCCCTATTCAGAGCCAGTAAAGAATACATGTATTTCAATTTTTTAATATATATATTTACATATATGTGTTTAATATACATGTATAGGGAACAAAAATATTTTCTCGTATTTTAGGAGCATATGCTTCATGGCAACTATAGTTAGATATTTATGACCTAGTTTTTTCTTACACCAGTATCTCAGACCAAAGACTTTACACATAGCTAGTTTAATAGGAATCCCCAAACCCTACGTTCCCCCACAATTACCAGACCTTTTGCATTTTCCATTCAAACCCAAGATTTTTAAATAGCGCTATGAGACTTTCACAAACCCATCAGTGGAATTTCAGACAGTACAGTATCACATTCAGTTCATGCTCTTTTTTGGCAATTTAACTTAGCGGAAGTGAGGATGACTGTCTTTCTGCAGGGAGAGGAATTTGTTAGTCACAGGGAGCAGATCAGAACTGTTAGAACCTATCTAAGTTTGACTGAATGGATACAACAAATATTGACTAAAATAAAAACTTCTTGATCCTAGCAACTTTTCAAGATATCATTCAGATTTATACCAAGTTTGTTATCATTCCTGTGCCTTGATATCTCGGATCTGCAGAAGCAGAACAATCCACACGCAATAGACAGAATCAAGGTACTTTACTGAATGCATGAAAATACGCACTTAATTTATAACAGAGAGCTCTCTTATTATGGTTATAATTAGACCATGCTTCATACTTGCACTGCTCAAATTCAGGGACTCTGCTCTGAAGCTAGGGTTAGCCAGGAGGACTATGCATCACCACTGCCAGTTAAAAATATTCTCATTCATCTCCCTACAAAACATTTCAGCTACATTCACTGAAGTCTGGAGTTTTCAACATTTACATATATTATATATAAGCTTTCTCCCACTGGTAATTTTTCTATATTCATCCCCAATGAATTTTTTTTCATGTGGTAACAAAACTTGCTTTTCAGTTTCCAGCATAGCAATATACATTCACTGCAGCCAGAAACTATAAGGAGAAAGTTTAAAACTGCTTTGCTCAACCATTAATCGACATAAAGTTCGCTAGTTTATATCAAGACTAGGCCTACCTTCTAACTTGGTTGCTGCTGCTACTCTTTTATGAAGTTAATTATACTTTTACATTTTTATTTTTATACATTATCTGTTATTCTCTGCATACTAAGTAATGTTTAGATCAAGAGTATCAGATCTCCCATGGGAATAACTTGGCTTTGCTGCCACTGTGAAAAATACTATTCCATACCCCAGGTACATACCCATCCCTACTCTGCACATTCTTCTATATTACTCTTATACTTGAGCGATGTTGAAGTTGCTGTACTCCTTACTTATATAAAAAGGGCAGGAAAATGGCTCTCTAGGACTGTAAATAGATAGTTCAGGTATAACACTATAAGCTCACTGCACAAAACTTGACCATTTAGATTCAGCAAATGTCTATCTCAGGAGCTGACTTACTTCTATAAAAGCCAAAGGTTGATGGTGACCTCACTTTAGATTCCTACAAGGTTTAGATTTTAGCTTCCTGCATATCATTCTTAATTAACATACTTTAATAATTCATTTATCAACATGCTATTAAAAAAATCAGTAGATTTTAGAGATTTAAACAATTAAGGACTATCATTTTAATAATTATTATTATAACCTGGAAAGGGAGGGAGGACAGCAGCAAAAAGCAAAGTGTACCACAAAAAGTAAAGTTTTGTAATAAAACCAACAAAAATTGGTCTGTCCAGGAAAAGGCCATTTTTATTTTATTCTTACTGGTTTACCACCAAATTTCAAATTCTCCTTAAAGAAAATGTCTTCACTATTTTCAATGTAGAGATATAACACAAAGTATCCAAAATTATTTTGGAGTTTGTTTCTTTGTTTTGTTTTTCGAGATTACATATTCAAGGCTCTTTAAGATCCTCCAACTGAAATAGACTATAGATACTTTTGAATCTATTGTTTTTATAACTGCTGTCATAATATAGGTCTGTCAGCTTTATGGTTTATACGTGCTATGACTCAGAAACTATAACTCAGCAACTCTCATGTATTTTGATTCCTATTTCAGGGACCTATTTATCAGGGAATTGATCTCATTGGCTAACTTTGAAAGTTTAAATAAGAGCCTCTGCTTAGAGAATGCTACTAAGTTAAAATTAATTCTGAACATCAATCAGCTGGCATATGGATTGCTTCTTTTCTCTACACTTTCCACCAAAGCAAGCTCAGTCATGAAATTGTTGGTGTAATAAAGATATTTACAACTAATTAAGGTATAAAATAATAATATGCAAACAATTTACGTCATGGAACAAATGTGTGGTAAAATAAAGTATCCTTTACCTTCAAATGAAATATCAATGATTCAATAAGAGAACATTATAATCCTAACTTTTAGGCTGGTTGGATATACTCTTTTAAATGTAAATGGTCATGTGAATAATTATTTTCATCACTGCATAGCAATATATATATGTAGTATTACCAGAAAAATTGTATTCTTGGAACCTATGGAAGTTTAAAATACTCAAACAAATCATTGTCCTCAAATCTTATTATTATGCAACAAGTAAAAGAATGGGATCTTCCAAAAAACAACGTACTCGGATCCCTGAAATGCATGGTTTGACACAATTTACATAACCACATTGTCTATAGAAGTCCTGAAATCTGCTGTTTAGCTGACATCTAACTCTGGAGTCACCCACCTCCCCTCCTTTCCCTTACTTCTCATTTGCAATTTTGCAAAGTGCCCACACTTGACTTTGGTGTGTATGCAGGAGTGCAACAAATATTTTCTCTTATCTGTCTTGCAACACACCTTTTTCAGTATCCAACAACTATGTCTGCTTTCACCAAAGCTCCTAAGGCTCTTGATCCATGGGGTGTACTTTGCACACTCCTTATGCAAGCCATAGGACTGACTTTAAAAACAAAACAACCCCCCCCCCCCCAAAAAAAGAAAAATTAGCAATGGCTAATATATTCACAATATACTTTTTATAAAGATGAATAAAATGTGATGAATTGTCACAAAAATTAAAGATACACAAGAGTGAAGACATAGTTTAATTCCCATGTTACTTAATTTTTATTTCTGCTGACAACTTTTCATCCTCTCTGTAGCTTCAGCTTCACTTTATCTTTTGTTAGCCCTCTCTTGCTATTTGCTGCAGTATAATATTCTATTCCTCCAATAATATTCTCCTCTCATTTGGCATGGGTGTTAGATTTAGCAAAGAACTTACTTTGATATCTTTTTGATAAAGACAGGAGGAAAGCTATTGATCAGCATAAATATCAGCAGCCATATTATTAAATACAGTATTCTATATTTACAATATTAATAATTTTACTACATTAATAAGTATATAAATCTCCTTTCAGAGCCATGTGAACTGCTTCTAAAAGGAAAACATTTGCTTCATTGTGATGAAACACTGTTTGCAGCAGACTGAAAGTTCTTGTCGTTAAATGAACTTCTGTTTTCACAGATAGCTTGACAAATGCCAGTACACATACGATTTGCTTTGGAGTAATCCATAAATACTCAAAGAATACAATGATATAAGTTTTAACTGGATTATTCTTTATCAGGTGCAGTTAAAGAAAGACACACTCAGATCAGCCTGACTGACTCTTACCTTAAAGTAGCAAAGGAGGGAGGAAAAGAGCACATCAGAATGGAATTTCTTACTCAGTCCCTTTGATTTCTCAGTTTATCATTAGTAAGCATCTATGGTTGACCTTGGCCTTCACAAGGAAGTAGGCTCCAAACTGAAATGGCAGCATAAAACAATAGCATTTTAGGATCATTGTCATTAGGTGTTTTAAGGTGAAAAAAATTTTAAAGTTGGTAATGCTGACAAGTAACAGATTATTGCATGTATGTGGGTGAATGCCTGAGACTGAACTTTTGAAGTCTGCTGCTTGCTAGCCACTGCCAGTATGGGTTGACTGCAAGCATTCAGAGCACCTGGATGAAACAGAAGTAGCACGACCCCAGTCTGCCAGTTGACGAGACAAGAATCACCAATCGGGAGGCTGATCACATATTGTGCTTCTGCGCAGGGACTATTTCAATTGGGAAACCAGGGGCTTGGGTTCTGGAAAGAAGAGCAGGTGTGAAAAAGAAGGGTTCTCAAAAAGAGGAAGCAGTCTTGGAAGGATGCAGTTGTAAAGCCTGCCTGCAGGGAAGACCCCAGAAAAGGAGGAAGATCCTGGAGGTCAGGCTGTTGGGTGGGAATGAATGCCAACCAGTACCCAGGGACCTTGGCCACTAACGCCCAAGACTGATGACTGTGAGCAGCAGCACAGCGTGAACTGGCACGACGTTCTGCCCGACCTTCATGGAGTGACCTCTCTGTGGGGAAGGAAACTCAAGACCTGGGAATATAGCCTAGGGGGGAGTGAGGGAATGAGTGTGTGGGATGATGAAGCAGGGTAAAAGATCTAATCCAGCTGGTTCTTAAATAAACACCAGCATCGAGATCCACTACGGGTTGTAATTTGCTGTTTCATCCACAACAGAAAAAAAATAATTTCTAGAATATATTTCTGGAAATGGCTTTTTATTACCCCAAGATGGCATCATTTTTTTTTGGTTTAGTTAGCAAAAAAAAATCAATTGCAGACAACTTTTTAGAAAGTTTGATGCTTCAAGAATGACCCTCTCCTTCCTCTCCTAAATTACAAATTAGTTAAATTAACAGGAAAAGACCTTGGAATAGAAGTGCAGGAGGTCTAAAACCAAACCTGCAGTGAGCTACTTCTTTAAAATTGTTGTTACGCATTTTTTACTTAAATGGGAAATTGTTTTGGCTGGATGTGCTTCAGTTGCTTTGTGGAATAAAACTGATTGCTCAGCAGAAAAAAAAAAAATCAATCAAGTATTGCACCATTGAGTCACTTGGTTGGTAGCAACCAAACTTTGCATTGCTTTTGGAGCAACCCCAGGAGGCCCCACAACCCAGAACAGGTCTCTGAGCAGGGTATATACCACCTGCATGTAGCCATCTAACTTATGGCTCCAAATAATCTCTAAGAGACACGTGATCTCTCCATTTACTGTATAGGTAATTAATTACACCAGAGTTAGATACCTGATATAACCTGACATGGATAGCTTGGATATCTCTGTGCTTCCTTCTCGCCCCTCAGAAACAGTAAGACACAGCTCACCTTTCCTCACAGGCTTATCCTTACTCCTGTACACCATGACCAAAGTCCCAACCCCAGATAGTCCAGCAGAACAAGGAAGGGACCATCTCTTTTCCAGTCTGAATCCCATGCACAGATGCCAGTTCAAGAAATAACCCCATCCACAGAAAGAATGAAGGATTTGTTTAGCCATCTTGGCCCATCTGTGCTGATCTGCGGGCTTGCGACACCAGCAGCATGCCCCATATAAAATATTTTGGCTATAGAAACATACCAAGTGGATACACTTTGTAACTTTTTTCCTCCTAATGCATGCAGGGTATAAAGTTATGATCTGTAACTGTAACTACTATATGACCAAAACCAGCAAAATTACATAAGGAAATAAATCAAATTTTTCCTCAGCAATTCTCTCTCAAAAGAAGAGATAACATGCTCTGATTTACTTTCAGAGGATCTTGACAGTCAAGCTTTATGGAAGATGATTCCTGATGCTGTTGAAATAATGTGAATTCTTTCACAGATTAAGTACAAAAACAATGGTTCCTTTGTTACTTATTTTGATCAACATTTTCATTCAATTAATTCCCTGTGCCTTGCAAACGTAGGAAGACAATTGTTACGTGTAAAAGTCGTAGCTTCAGAGGCAAAAATTGCTGTGTCATTCTGTCAGCTATCTGAGTAGCTCTGGGCAGTGTTACATATACCAACAAATAGCTATAAATATACTCGCCTGCCCATGCTCTATAAAACTAGGTTGTAGACTTTTCGAGCCAAGAATGGTGATTATGATTTAGAAACACTGCACTTAGAGTACAGAGAACAGAGTAGGTTCAGTGCTTCGTGGAAATTTCACTAGGATAAAAGTATCACACAAGAAAACCCTAGGTGACCTTTCTCAGCTCGCTGAATCTTCTCTCAACACGTCGCTTTGGGCAATTCGGGGCTGGCTGAGGACATGGGCATTTGCTGGTGATGGTGCTGAACCCCTTCCAGCAGGAACAACACAAGCAAGAAAACCAGCCAGTGCTCACACAGAGCCTGGTGATCTCTGAAGTGATTGCATGACATAGAAAGGGGCTGGAATAGTCTAAGTTTCTCCAAGTCCTGTTTAAGCATCATAGCAATAAAACATTAAAAAAAGGAAAAAAAGTTTAAAAGGTACTTACATTTAGCATGCAGTCATATCTGAGACCACCTGTTCCCTGTTGTACTACTGCAATATTCCCATTCAAACAGTGTGATTTGGTTTGATTTAACACAGCCAATGTGTACCACTTCCAGGTAAGTCCGCTTGATCGTTTTTCTAAATTAGCAAGGATAAGCTCATAGGACATAAAGAAAAAAAATCAGTGTGTTCAACCTTCAGTGCAAGACAGAAAATATTTTTCACTGACAACAGAATTCCAGCTAAGCTCCCATGGTTTTGCTTAGGTTTTCTTTAGAAGCAAAAGAAACTATCAAAATATTTATTTTAAATACCCTGCAACATTTTAGTGCTTTTAATAGATATTCACTTGTCCTTGAAATAAAGTAATAAATCCTGTCACTCTTATCTTAAGCTCTTTCAGCTTTTAGTATGTAAATTCAGTCATAGACTTGGAACATAAATTTCTGTGTGTATACAAGCTTTTTGTATAAAATGCAGATAAGTAACACAATATTGTTGCAGCTGTATGCCTATGCTTGCTTTAAAAAGAAAATCTCTAAACTGCTTTAGCATTCACCAGACAACTCATATATGAATGTAATTATATATGAGTTTGTGTATATACTTTTAAAAAGATTATTTATAATGTTGGTACTGAAATAGACATAGAAAAATTATATTAGACTGATGAGACACTAAACTGAGAGTCTTAAATGTCTTTTTCATTTAGCATTAGAGATAGAAAAATTAATATTCCAAAAATTATTGCAGGCATATTTTATAACAGATTTGTATAAGTTACCTCTGTAGCATTGCCTACCAAGAATGAGTAGTTTTATACAAAAACAAAACAAAATCCTCCCCTCCGTTTTGATAAACCTAAGCAACAAGAAAAGCATTTATGTAGCTGCACTGATCTTGAACACAGCTCGCCTAGGCTGAGGTTTTAATAAATTTAAATTCCATAACACAATGGTTAACTTTTGGTAAAAGCAAATGAAAAATAATTGGAATGGCATCACTTATCAAAAGCTTGATGAGTAAGTCATGCCTACTTCTGCTCTGGCCTTTAGAGAGATGGCCAGTCTCGGGAAACAACAGAGGTGGGAGATAGATCACACATTTTTTAGGCTTTCTGAAGCAATCCATGAAAGTTTCATGTCACAGGACATGATTGTTGGTTTAAGTTGTAAATGGGAAAGTAAATTGATGGTGACTGAAAACTTCCCTACAGGACAAGAAAAAAGAGGACAGCTATTAAGCAGACAGCTTAGGGGTTTCGAAGGGATCATGAAGAATGGGCATCAGAATGAAAGGACCTCAGGCCTTGCTGCTCTAGAACAGCACTGTCAATGCTTCCTCATCGTGCTATGTTAGAAATGCATAATACATGACTCTCTCACTCCTAACATGGGACTTAATATGTAGCTGGGCAGGCCTATCAATTATTTTTGGAAATGAGTCACAAGGAATGTATTCTTCATTTTTATATGTCTATCAAGGCAGAGGTTACTTACTAAAAATAGATAAAAATAAAAAAATCAATTCTCCTTTGTACTGGAATGCAATAAGCGTAAGATGTGCAGCTCTGAGTCAAATCAAAGTGCAGGTCAAGCAATGAATTCTTCAGTAAAAATCCCCATCCACAGCACTAGGGATTTCTACTGAAAAAAAGGGGGGGTGGGGGTGATGGATATCAATTCTCGACTATAGCCCCAGGTTCTACTGAGTAACACATGCTCAGTACTGTAACATGAGACATTATTATTAAGAAAACGTGGCTATTGCTTTCACAGGTTGAAGATCCCCTGAGAGGAAAAGCAAGATAGAGGCCAGAAAGGTAGAAAAATGAAAAAAGAAACATCATGCTTTTAGAATTTCAGTACTGTCAATAGCAGGCTTCTAACTGATGTAAATTTACAAAATTCCACTGGTGATGCTATACCTGACATCAACTGAGGCTCAAAGGTTTGCAAAGGAGAGACGTTTTCCTTATTGTCACATGCTGAGACAGGATTTCCACTGTGTCTATCGCTCTTGTGACACTATCACGTCCATATTCTGATGCTGCAGCATAGAAATTGAATGCCTTTTTAACTACAAAATTAATAGGACTTTCATCTCACATAGTACATCCTCATTAATACTAAATAGGTTAATTAGGATAAAAATATTACCATAAATAGTATAGGGATTAATAATTTAACACCTATAAAAGTATTGTCACTTTTCATAAAATCTTACATATAAAACTCACTTAATCACCATTTGTATTGCCCAGGAAACTCTACGCGCAGTAGCCCAGGGTTTGTACTGCCCTTGTTTTGCATATTTAAAGCCTCTGTTATGCTAATTTAAGCTCTATGAACATGCCCAGATCTTCTTGGCACAGCCCTGCACCTGGTGACAAGCATTGGGTAGTTCCCAGTTTAGGATCTGACTCTGTAGTTTCCTTGACTTTAAGTAAATGTTATTGCTCCAAGTTAGAATAGAGGATTCAATCCTGAACCTAGTCCAAGTCTAATGTCCGAGTGACTTTAGGCACAAGAAAAGACTTTTTCACATGAATGTCAGATATTCTGACAGCGATATTTTACTGCTTCTTGGGCAAGGCCTAAGAGAAATGGTTTCAGTTATTGGTAAGGATGCCTGGGTGAAGTTGCCCATCAACTTATTCCTCACTTTGTCATTGCTTGTAGAAAACTAATGGTGATGGATCCGTCTTCCAGACATCCTCCGTGTTCTCTATTTAGAACATAAATTGAAAGCTGAGAAGGTAATGGGGAAGGATCTAGGCATGCCCTGTTTTCATACTCTTCCTTAAGCATCCTCTGTTGTCTGCTACCATAGGGTACATGTCTCAGTCTACCTATGGACTACCTATTACAGAGCTGCATGGCTGCAAAACATAAAATAAATATTGGCCTTACATGCAAAGAAAGAGCTGAAGAACAAAAAGGATTTGGGAAACGAGGATCTGGGACTTTGTGCCACCTGGAATAAAAGGAAAACAAACCCGAAGGAAATCAGAAACAAATTTTCTTCCCAATCGTATACATGGCGTAGAGCTATTAGTTATAACAACATTGTTTTCCAGAAGTACATTCACACAAAACCAGCAGTACTGGAGCTTGAGATAACACATGCACAAAATCCATTAGCAATTTGTGAGAGCTAAACCGTGCTGACAGACTAATTCCTCTCAACAACAGTTCTGGTCTGTTGTACAGCATTTGCCACAGCATTTCACCAAGCGGCACTGGCAGGCTTGGCACAACCTGCAATGAGCACTTCCAGAAACGCCAGTAAATAATGCCCTTTTTTCTAGTGCTGATGACAGAAGTGGCCAAAGAGCCCAGGTGGGGATAGGTCCTACGTGCATTAGGCAGGTGTATGCTGACTTTAAGAAGACATACCATTCAACGTGCCAAAGGGCAAGTGATGGGATGACTAACGTCTACCCATATGCACCCAGTCACTACCTCTCTCTTTGCTTCTCTCTGGAGGGAATAACACTATCCACGTGGTGGCTCTACCCCCACGGCAGGGAAGGTGCAGGCATCCTCCTCATCCCGTAGCCCTGCCAGCAGTGCTGCCCTACCTGCTCCACAGCCTGCTGGAGCAGGGGACAAAAGCTAGGCTGTGGGGTCAATTAGTCAAAAAAATAATAATTTTCATGCTTTTGACAGAAACTCAACATTATTTTCTGAAGAAAAATAACATGTGCTCCAGCCAGGTGAAATATACTGGTAGTATCTCTGTAGGTATACATTACAGAAATAGGACAAATTTCCTGTAGGCATCTAACAAGCAGTTTAGCTGAACTGCACTAGTTCATGGTACTGAGTCTGAATGAAGATCTTTGGATCTCAAACACGAGGGCAATTCTGACATAGTGGCCACAGTTTCAAAAATAAGGACTTTGTGTGCCTCGCTATCAGGGCGATAAGCGATTTTGATTTTACAATGTGCTGAGCATGTCTGAAAATCAAGCTCCTTCATGGTACTTCAAGATGGGTGGTAAGAATCAGAGGACCCTAAAGTCAACATAACCAGAATTCATGTCAAAATTTCACCTTTTTAACCTAGCTCTTACCTAATTTATACAACTACCATCAACAATACACTCACCAAGAGGCAAGAAAAAAGAATTTAAAATACAACAGTATAGCAGTCTTCCAGCTTTGCCCTATTAGCATCCTAAAGTAATACTAATTTTTACTGTTCTCACACAAAAATACAAAGGTTTTCTGTTACAAAGAGAACTGTAGCAAAATCTCCAATGAAAGATACAGCTACGGTGCAAGACAAATAGTAGAATAAAGATCT
>JAVJGG010000048.1:21474694-21492791 GCA_035590195.1 Aviceda cuculoides
AAGCCCTTTGTTATATTTTCTCTCCCCTGTCCAGCTGAGGAGGGGGGAGTGATAGAACAGCTTTGGTGGGCACCTGGTGTCCAGCCAGGGTCAACCCACCACATGGACCCTGTATGAGACAGCAAGGACTGTTTTAACTCAGAAAAACAGAGAAAAAACTAGACTACAACACAAGGCTGGAGAATAAAGTCATCCTGCCCAGATACTATGGGCCTGGGGATGATTTATTTTCACAGCTTTATTTAGCCTCTCTATTTAAAGAATTATTTTGTTTCAGTAGCACGTTTATGTCCTAATAAGCCACTTTAATTATCAGCAGCATTTTGGTGTGTTTGGTTGGCTCAGTTAAAAAAAAAAAAAAAAATCTTTCCTTTTGTTTCACCTCAGAACCAGCTGACTCCTGGTCCCTTTAATGAAACAGACAACAAGCTCAGCCCACCTCCAGGGACACAAATATATACTAAAGAGGGACTCTTGTTTTTTAGAACAAAAGTGGAAATTAAGGGAATATGTTACCTAGGCAACAAAACATCTGCAGCAGTAGTAAATGATACAGAAAGCTGGCCAGCAGGGAATGAGTCTGGTGACAATGTCAGCAAAAGAAGCAAGACTTCCCCTGTAATAGAAAGAGAATAAAACAGAATATTCCAGAATTCAGCAAACATTTTGGAAACAAACCCCAGCTAATTTTATCTAGAGGTTAAAAGATATAAAACTTAATTCACAGCATTGTTGTACATCTTCGTCTATAGTAATGTAAGGCTATTTTCAAAGGAGATCATTCCCTGTATTTATTTTAATCACTTAGCAGTCCTTCCAGGATGCCCATCAGTGTTAGGCACATCTTCTAACACTGAGGGGTGTGTGTGCAGAAATAGTATAGCCTAAATAATTATTTTTAAACTATGTTCCCATTAAAGTCAATGCCAAAGTTCCCATTAACTTTAGTAAGGTGAAGATATCAGTACTTTAAGACCATATTCAAAGTCACTAAGCTCTGGGGAAGGCTTACATTTAAGAAGGCTGGCTTTACCAATGACTTAGGCCATGGCTGAGAATCATTTCCTTTCTGCAATACACTTTTATATGGGAGGGGGGGGCACGGTTAAGTTAACACTACTTTCAACTTCTGAATATTTTCTACCTTCATACCTTTCAAATTAGTTCAGAAAAGCAGTTCACAACCAACAACAAAACATGTCATTATGGGAGGAAAAAAGGGGTTTCTATGACTAAGAAATGAAAAGATTTCATACTTCAAGCCACTTGCACATATAATGAGTCTGGGGAAAATAAAAAGGCAAAATTTATTTTATCTTGGCATTGAAGCTAAAGAACTATTTGAACAGAGGAGCTATGACATATTCAGTGTCACATCTGTTTATCTGTATGTGGTAGTCAAGGGGCTTGTCAGTGCTATGTGTCAAGACTATATCTGTGGGTTCATGGGTGTGCGTTGGAGGTGTGTGTATACATACAATAAAAATGATAAGTAGAACAAAAGAAGAGGGCTTTGGATGTGTAACATGGATAAGGTGATTGACAAAGAATAAGGTAAACAAAGGACAGAGAAATCAAATTGACATAATTTTTCTATTTACCACATTCAAAAATAACTCATCTTCATGTGAGAATGAGACTGTAGAAGTGGAGACAGATAAAAAACAGCCTGTCAGGTGGTAACACAGCCAAATAAGTTAAGACCTTACAAATTTTAATGAGTGTGTTGACCCTGTACAAATTCTTTTTAAGATAGTGACAAACCTTCTGAAAGGAATTAAGATGACATTTTTAATACTGATTATATTGCTTAGAATTAGGTATATGCTAACGCTCCTTTTCTCCCCCACAGAACTCCACTTAAAACCATCTCAAGTCTGGCATCTACCTGCACATAAAGAACACTCATTATTAGCAGGTAGGCAAAGATTACAGATGACTCTTTTTGTCCTTAATGTCTGTCTAGTCCAACAAGTACAGTAAGTGGACAATTTAGAGATGGTTTACAATGAGGTAACTGAGAGACTGTTAGTCACACTAAGCTCTTCAGTTGAATTTTTTTGCTATTGCAGTATGAAAGCAAAATTGGTGCTGTGTCAGCTCACTGAATGTAAATCATACTGAAAGAAGGAAAATGTTGTTATAATGCAACCCTTGGGAATAGAGAAGGTCAGAGATGAGGCAAGAAAAAATTCTACCAAGTATGTGATGAGCAAACTTTCAAACTCTGCGCAATCTAAATCTACCCTCCCTGATCAGTAACTCCTTCCCTAGCGTGTCATCCTTGGATAAATCCATGCAACCTGACTGCAGTCAGCAAGGACATTTAGCTACTGGGGACCCTCTTCTTTCCTGTGTGTCACTTTTTTCTGAGAGAAGGCTTGGGGCTGGGGGAGGTGAGGAGGAAGATGTTGACTGATGAGAGCAAAATCATGAAGGTCTGCCTTTCTTTTTTGATGTGTACTCTTCACAGACATTTCTTTGAGTAACTAAGAAGACTTGAAAATAAGTCCCTCCAAAACTAGAGATAAAAATTTGTTTCTGTAACATTTCTCCAGGTTTTCCGGAAAAATCAATTCAAAACTATTTTTTTGTTGTTTCAATCCAAATGAAAGAAACACCTTGACTTTGTATAAAAGACTTGAACAATCTTGGAATTGCTTCATTCCTTACTTTTGTCTTTAGTTCATTATTTAAAATTGTGCGTGCAGAATCAATCTCCCTTTAAATAGCAAGCAAAAATTTAATTCCATAAAAATATTCCCCGTTAGCTACAAAAACATTTATTGTTTTTATTTCTTTTTGTGACCACTTCTCCTTAAATTCTCTTTTGTACTGTCATATATCTTATCTGTCACCTATGTATTGATTATGGCTACTTTTTTTCTAGATGTAGGTGGTACAGAGTACAGATACATTTAAATTAAAACCAGTCTAGTGATTCAGCTGATGGGTTGAAAAAGTTTGAACAGGCAAAAATACCCCTTCTTATGTCACATTTATATGTGAATGATCTTTCATTTAGGGCAACAAAGAGTATATTCAATAGCTATTACAACAAAAGCTAGTCATTTAATTCTTTGAGATACAATAGGGTAGGCACTACCAGATAATGCCCATAAAAACTTTAAGTCAATGAGACTACTGAAATTTTATTTAGAGTGTCTCCCACACAAGCCTAATTTTTTAAATGCAAAGATCAAGCCTAAACAAATCAGTATTTAAGCATCTAAACAGAAAAGATGTTACAGGTGTTCAGACACTCACAAATCACCACTCAGCCAAAGGATTTCCAGTTAACAATAGACTACTTTGCTTAAATTAGTGTATTTGCATTGTGAAGACTATGGTTACAAATTTAAACTAAGCATTTTTCTAGAATGAAGAAGATAACACTTCTGCTAGCTTATATTTTCACAGGTTAAAACACAGTTAATGCTTGAGATCTACCTTCCCATCATGTATTATTTTTCATGTTTTCATGCACACTTTGTCAATTTTATCTTCTGCATGCATGAGTGCTGTCAATAATTAGTAAAATGGCAAGCATTAAAGCATCTTGATACCCAAGATAGATATTTACTCCTTTGACAGAGGCAAAAGTAGAAAAACAAACATCACCCTCACAAAATAGTGTATAGCAAGTACATATCAAGACCATGACTAGAAATCAGGTATTCTGTTGCTCCATATTTTGCTCTAAGCTAATAATTGGAGTCCCTCCTTTCACTCTCTATGATCCACTGCATTTTTAGTATAATGTAATCATCCCAAACTACTCAAAACAATTAGAGACTTTTAACTTTGTTACTACTGATGAAATTTTGACTAATTAATAATTCCCAAAGGAACACTTACCATAATCTACATTTTTACAAGAGCATGAAAATTGAAAGAACAAATGTACGCACATTTCCAGCTGTCTTTGAATTATGACAGTCACATTAATAATTTGTTATATTCATTGTTCAGCATTTATTTAAACTGCTCATAGAGCATGATAAACATAATTAAAATTAATGAAACCTAAATAATACACAGAGGAACAGATGTCAATGTCAACTGTATTTGCTACTTAAAAGAGAACTCTGAAGTTGGAGGTTTGCATTTGATATTTATGTGACAGTTGACTGGTGTATGATTAATTGATACAAGTTATCTTTCTTATTTTACTGTTATTGAAATGCTAGTAAGAGGCTACCAAAATGAAAGCAATTATTCATGAAACAATTCTGTGGTAACTTTTGCACGTTATTCCAAAGTACTTCTTGTAGTGATGGAACTTATAAAACTTTAATATCTTACAATGAAATTCTCCTGACCATTCTGAGAATATTGTGACTTCAGTTTTAGTTAAAAGCAGGTAAGTTGTCATGTATCTAGTACACGTTCATTTTAGCTGTATGTTTACTATGTGGTCTGCATCTAAAATCAAGTTTGTATCCCTGGCTCAGATATTTCAAGGGCTTTTTTCTGAATTACATTCTGTAACTTCAGTCAATTCTTCTTTGAATACAGGCTTTGAATACCAAGTTTAGACTAATATGCTTGTGGCTTTAAGCTTGTACCTTGCCCATAATCGGGAAGTAGAAGACTCTTTTCCAACAGTTTGCAGCACAATAGTATTTCCCCAGGCTATAAAACGTATCATAAGGCTTTGACTTCACTTGAATTAATGCTTTCCAAGGACGGGCTCATCAGGTGCTATGGAAACCTCATACTGTTTACAGGCAAGGCTTAAACTTATGGAAAATGTTAGTTGCAAATAATGCATCATAAGGTTTCAACAGAATTATGCAGTAAAGCTATGTCAAATCACTTCAGCTAAGGGTATAGCCTAAATTCATCACTGGAGGCAAGGAATCTGGGCTGCTGGTGTTTCACTACCAGGCCTAAACTTGCCAGTTCTAATCATAGAATCGTTTAGGTTGGAAAGCACCTTTAAGATCATCAAGTCCAACTGTTAATGTAGCACTGCCAAGTTCACCACTAAAAAATGTCCCTAGGACCACATGTACGCATCTTTTAAATACCTTCAGGGATGGTGACTCAACCACTTCCCTGGGCAGCCTGTTCCAATGCTTGACAGCCCTTCTGGTGATGAAATTTTTCCCAATATCCAAATTAAACCTCCCCTGGCACAACTTGAGGCCGTTTCCTCTTGTCCTATCACTTGTTACTTGGGAGAAGAGACCAACACTCACTTCGCTGCAACCTCCTTTCAGGTAGTTGTAGAGAACGATAAGATTTCCCCTGAGCCTCCTTTTCTCCAGAGTAAACTGCCCCAGTTCCCTCAGTTGCTCCTCATAATACTTGTGCTTTAGACCCTTCGCCAGATTCATTGGCCTTCTTTGGACAAGCTCCAGCACTTCAATGTCTTTATTGACCTTTGCTTTATAGCTACCTACTGTCTGGAGAAGCTGAACTGAACAGGCAACTAAGCTGTTGCCTAAAACGCACTTTAGTGAATAGAAGAAATACATGGCTGATATTAAATGGTTTAACTTTCTCCTCTGTTTTGATTTTGTTGTCCTTAACTAATATTAGAGGGATGAACACAGAATTTTACATAGCTGTTGCAAAAAAAAATTATTAAGTCAGAAAAAGTTTTTCCAAAAATAATCCACAAGTGGCTCCAAAAAAAGATCATCTTCCCATTTAGGAAATGAATACATTAAGAATCATTTAAAATATGGCTTATTATTAAATTCAACCTTCATCTGAAGGGTATGATTACTCTCATTGGCAGCTTTTGAAATTACAATCCTGTGTACAAAATTACATTTGCAGAGAACTTGCTCTTTTATTTTTGAATACTTCCTTCCCCAAAGCTGAGTGCAAATCAAACGTTTTTCACCCATGTTCCGCAATTTTTTTTTTATGAATACGCAACAACAACAGTGTATGAAGATAAATCCAGAAGCTGCACACTTAGCCTTCTAAAATTTGACTTACAAGTACAGGCAAGTAACATATATTGATCTACATCAACACTGTATTTCTCTGGGTTGTTAGCCGTTACTACTTTCTTGAACTGCCACAGATTTATCACATCATACTGTATGAGAAAGATACTTACTAACATTGAATGATGTTTCAAAAGCAGCTGGCATGCAGTCCTATGAGATCTCTGATATTCATGGCAAGTATCGTTCTTAACATGCATGGAAATTTAAGTACACAGCTCAACTTCAACTGACTATGCACCAAGACGTCCTGCAGATTTAATAAAGAGATCACCATAATTCAGATCTCCAGATAAATGGAGTTACTTTCTGTGATTCTACAGTTCCATGCAAATTGCTTGCAATTTTACTTGGCCTTGACTTAAATTGTCAATTATTGTTTTGCTCAATTGCCCAATGTAAAGGACTCTCTTAATTTTGCTACCAGAGCTTTCATAAATACTACCATGATGTTTTTTCCTAATGAATGGTGAAGCTGTGCAATTCTAGATTTCAGTGAAATTATCTTCTGGAAGCTGCTTTGCCTCATTTTCTCAAACCAGTGAATAGACTAATCACTCTATCTTATTAATTGTATACCTCCACAAATGATTTTGCAAGTCCTCACATTGACAAGCTTGCTTTTTAAACTGGTTTCCCTACAGTACTAACCATCCTGAACAACATCATCTGCTTAATCCCCACTTGAAATCCTATGATTCTGAGAACAGCTCCTGATTGATTTATAGTTCCTACAGGAAAAACAAAGCAAAACAGAAACCTTTAACAAACAAGAAGCACTGAAAGGCTTCTAGTTTCATAAATACTTAATAAATACTTTTTTTTAAAAAAGGGGGAAAAAAACCCCAAATGTTAGCATTATTTCTCAAGAGGTTTTGAAATAAAAAGAAATACCAGAGAGGAGCTGTGGGGCGGCACGCAAAAAGAGAAAGAATACTTCTGCAGACAATACTTGGGACAATACCCTCCTTCTTGAGGTGAGGTTCTGTGATCCTCTCTTTGTTTTAAAATGCTTTGTCAGAACCAATACTACTGTGCTCATTAGAACAGCATTTCATTCATTAGTAATTTAGATATTGTGCCAAAATGCCAAGACACACATACACAGCAGCGTACAGGCAGTACTTCTTTTGACAAAGGGGTCACAGATAGATGTTTTTCCTGATGTATCACCGTCAATCAATATAATAAGCTAACCATCAATGGTTTCTGGAGCATGCTTGAATACATACAAAGCCACTTACACAAGTGCAGAGAGGAGTCTCAGCTCTGAATTAGGTCATTCATCTTGCTTTTAAAAGAATTGTGGAAAAAAAAATTTCATTGCCCAGGGATGCAGAGATGCTTGAAACCAAAACAGATACCTGCTGTTATGTGTGCTTGTATAAATTAGGAGCGATCTGCTCTGAAGATGTTACTCCTTGAGCTACTAAGAAAAAGCCTAGCTGCTGCCAGAGGCAATGCATTATCCACAACAGAGCTGAATATGGAATTCAGTGCTCTGCTGAGCTAATTCCCTGTAATACTTCATCCTATGCAAACTAACTCTCAGAACTTGCACCACAAAACGTGTGGTTTCTTCACATATCTTAAAACTCCGTGCAGCAGGAGAGTGACCAGCAATTTTTGTGGTGCTCAGAGTAGAAAAGACTTTAATGAAAAAGTATACTATTGTAAACAAGACAATGAATGTTTCCAGGTGGTTTTTTCAAAAGGAGCACTAGTTGTTAAGTTTCATGGAACCCTTATGAGATATACGAAAGATTTGCATGCTAAGAAACATGGACACTTTTGTTTGAAACGAGTACCACTCTATAAAAGCCAAAAAATGTACATTTGATGATGAATGGTACCATACACTATTGAAGCTACATTTAACTGTCAAAGTTGAGAAAATTTTGTTTGCAAGATATTAACTGAGCAGAAATTTTAAGAATACTCTTTTCCCCACCAATCATTTCCCCAGTTTATGCAGGATTTTCCTTAAGAATCATAGAAAAATTCAGGTTGGAAGGGACTTTAGGAGGTCGTTAGACTAACCTCATGCTCAAAGCCAGCTATGAGATCAGATCAGATTGCTCAGATCCTCTCTTATTTCAGCCAGTTTAAAGAGAACAGAATTATTCTTTTCTCAGTAGCACGAAGAAATCTGCACTTCCCTGCAGTCTCCAGTTCAGCTGAATGAAAGCAAGGTTCATTGCCACTAGGGAAGAATCAGGGAATACACTCAAATTAGCACAACCTCCACAGCCTTACTCTACAGTTCCTCCTACTGAAGACCCTTTTTTAAGGATGCTAAATCAGCCAGATATCTGATGTGAGAACCCAAATCTTTGCATCACACACAATCAGGATCAGCTTACACTGAATCCAGCCCACTGGGCTTTGTGGTTACACAGCCACTGAAGAAGTTATTTGTTTTCAACCTCATGAAGAGTTAACTTTGTAAAGAACAAATAAAATGTAATGAAAACATTAAAATGTTTTTCTTCATTTACACATTAAGGTTAAAAAAAAAGGCAACTGAAGCTGCTTTAGGACCTAGTTTTTTTTCCCCTGAAATAAGAAAAGGTAAAGAAACAAACCTGCTTCAAACAGAACAGAATCTAAACCTAATTTTCACTACTGCGTTGAACAGGTCCTCACAGAAGAGGTTATAACTGTTCCAACATCAGCAACTCCTTATTCTGCTTTTCAAAGACTTATAAACATGACCAAAAAGGAAACAATCTAGTATCTACACAGATCCTCAACAAGATCTTTCAAACACAGTCAGAATCAAACTGCCACAAGAGATTAAACCAACACTTGTGAAAATGCTCACTGAATTTTTTTTAGCCCCGTGTGGTTTTTTTTTTTTCCTTGGTTAACATTTGGTTCTGCAAAAAAATGTTTCTCCCTTTCCTCTGCTCTGTAATTACAGTTCTGCACTCAGTTCTGCAACATTGCACAAATTCATTGTATTGCATGCATCTTCTTTGGGGAGGTTACTGAAACAGGACTCTCTGATCTGTAGGTGGAGGCAGATCCACAAAGGTAATTCAGGTATGAAGAGGACTAAATGCTTTTCATCAGGAGCCACTCTCTCCTCATTGACTAGAGAGAGAACCTACAGTGACTACACACCTATCTAAGGTACTTCAGCTGGGGGGGGGGGTTGATGCAGACTGCCTATTTACATTGTTAAAACAAAAGGCCCAATTCCCTGCATTAAAGAAGTTAGACCAAACTTAAGATTGATTTTTTTTTTTTTTTTGGTGAATATTTTTCAAGTTGGAATGATAACTTGGGATACATATTTTGGGGTGCTAAATTTGGGTAAGAAAAGAAGCAGGGCTATGGAAAATCAGGTTGTAAAGGAGAAAATGCCACCAGAGGCCTCATTAGCTTCTTTTGTTTCTCCGAACCTGCAGTGAAAAGTCTCATCTTTTGTACAAGCTATCACTATTCTTATCAACACTTAAGCAACCAAAATTGAAAGCACATAAACTTCAATTGTTTTATTTGCCCTCATGCAACTTCCACTGATTCGATACAAACAAAATTGACTTTGCCTGTTTTAAGGGCAAAACTGAGCCTCTGTACCTTCAACTACCCCTTCATCTGTAACCCGGCTTCACAAGACATCAAAACTACAGCAAGATGCAATATCCTCTGAACAGCAGCCTACGAAAGAAGAAAAAGATTTGATTAGGGGAGACAGAGAGATGAGGTGTCAGTTCCCATTTTGAAATGAGTTATCAAGAGACACCACTTGAGGAGAGAGATTGAATGAGCATATTTCAGTTCTAACAGGTTTACTCCCTGTGATGCCACTGAACAATAATTATAACACATTGTAAGTGATCCAGGGAGGGCCTGTATAAATAAAATACCCCACATTTTAAAAGGGGCAGGAGCTAACACCTCCTTCAGCGACTGTAATTCATGTTAGTAGAGGGCTATTAAGAAATAAATTATTTTCCCATTACCTTCCTAACAGGTTTGTTATGTAGATCAGACAGCTGAAAATTAAACACTGTACAAACAGGATTAGATCTTGCCAGGTTTACTTTATGAATTCCCCTCCCTCACTTTGCCTTAGTTTCACCATTAAAAAAAGCATACTATGTATTGGCTTTCTTTTGCCACTTCATGGTACAGCTTTCATAGTGACAGATGCGCCACTTCGGCAAGCTGCAAACTTTACTTAGCACTTTCAGCGCCAAGAAGCGTTTCAAGGCATTTGTAACATAGCTTGGAATTAAAGAACTTTGCTGTATGAAGGAGTCAGTCTCAAACATGGAAGGAAAAGGAAACAAACTAACAAACACAATGGCTAAAGATGACAAAATACAATTTTTTCTTCTTCAACCTTTTAGAGCTACATGGTATAGAATTTAGTAGATGGTAGCTTTATCTGAAATTTTTCAAAACATTTGGTTCCTCTCCTGTTATGAAATCAAAGCCTTCTGAACAGGAGAGAAACACCCCACCAGTGATTTTCTCTTGAACTGATACACTTGTTATAGGCTAAACATTCACTTATATAAAAATGTGACCTTTGTCACTAGCAAGTAACCCAACAACTGTATTAGAGAGTCAGATTTCTTCCCCCTTTCTCCCTTCTGTTGAGAACAGTACCTCTTTCAGATATAATTTTGGGGGGAGTTCTATGACCAATTTAACTCATGGAATTGTCATTTACTAAATATGCACAACTTTCTTGGTGAAAAACAGCTCAAAATTTCTTCAGTGTAGTATTATAAGATAGGATACTCCAGGAGATTTTTGTGCCCATTCATGTGTCTAGTTTTGATTCACATGTCTCATTTTGTGCTTTTGAACAGTCATATACATTTCAAATATCAGCCACTTTACCGTGGCACCTTGCAATTTCCCTGTTATGCACATGCAAAGCAACCCAAGCGATGGGATAACTCACACTTCAAAGTACCTTATGTGATCTAACAACTAGCAAACAGTGCAATGTAAGCTACCGCTCCATCAGTAATTAATCTTCTAGCTAAAATCCTTTTAAACGATAGGATCATTATACTGCATATTCAAATTTGGAAGCCAAAAATTATGTTAAGATTGCCTGGAAAATACAAATAACAAAATAGTACTGAAATCTATGAAATAGTTGTCAATGAGGAAAGGGAGAGCAAAACCCTGATCAACTTGGTTTGACCTCACAGGTGACCCTGCTTTGAACGAGTTGGACTAGAGATCCTCTGAAGTCCCTTCCAACCTGAGTTATTCTATGGTTCCTATGGAGAAAGGTGCCATCACTTAAAATGCCTGACAGATTTTCACTTAGACAATGCAGAAGTATGACATCAAAACCAGAAAGTGAATATCCAAGAGAGAACAAGTTACTCCAGCAGAATCACATTTGGACTTCAGAGAATTAAAAATCACACCATAATAAAACCTATGCCAGTTAAAAATCACCAGGGAAGAAACCTCTGTGGCCACAGAGTTGATCTGCACTGAAATCTTGGCACAACTGATATCGGAAAGAGTTGCAAGAATAATAATAGCGAAGCTGATGGGCAAGCCTAAGAAGACAGCACACTGGAAAAAATACAATGTAATACAGCCTTTAGCAAGAGGAAAGGAGAGATGTCAGAGAAAGAGATATATTTGCAAACTAATGTTCAGTTTTGTAGAAACGTTTTTGGCAATGATATTCATTTTCAGATAGTTCAGACAATTTTTTATTTAAAAGCAAACACTTCTTACAGAAATTACAAGGTACTTTTATTGGGATTTTAAAAAATATTTTGTATTCCTTTTCTTTCTGTTCTACTTCTGTAGGCTTTTAGGAAATCTTCACTCTTATTTGCAAGGATGAGAGTCCTGATATCACAATACTCACACAAACCGGCAACAATAACGGATCTTTATGAGAAGCATGAATAACCACTGTGCAACCACATACTCTTAGAACAAACTTTTTTGGCCTAATCGGAAAGGATGTGTCCCTCCTCCCAAACATACACTCAAAACAAGATACAATTTCTGAGAAGGCACACTTCTGTCCACTTTTCTACACTCAGCTCCAGACAGGACTTCTCAAAAGACCACAAGTTCATTAAACTTCTGCAGATTTAAGCATTCACAGCCTGATTTCAGTTGACTTCTATTACAATTGATTTCCATCTTCTTCTTGAAGTTCTGGGATGTTTCTAGTTTCTTATGATGACCTGCTGGTTTGTCTTCAGCAAATCTTTATCACGTCAACTCACAGTTAGGTCTGACATTGAATTTTTGTACAGCTAAATTACAACATAGACAATGTTATTTCAGCATTACAAAAGGAAGCAGGAATTTATTATTTGAAACATGGCTATTGGTGTTTTGGAACCACTTTCTAAAAATTACATGCAATTGAAAAAAGATAAAGGATTGAAGACCTTCATGGTGTCTGAGGTTTGCTTGCTTGTTTTCTTTAGCCTCCGGACTAGAAGAAAATCTCAGTAACAATATATTTTTTTATACAACACTTACAAACAATGCTCAGCATGAATTTTTCCACTTTTTCCTATGTTTCTTTTTGCTTCAAGAGTCTCATCAAATACACTGAATGGCTTTATTTTGAGAACTGGAACGAAAGTGATATAACTATAAAAAATTACTGCATATATTTCCACTTCATAGGATGGAACTTTCCATCTTAAGATTTCTGTTTATCATTCGTGAGATCATGTTCACTCTTTTTTTTATTCAGTTTGGACCCATTCCCCTTAATAGGGGGGACTGTTCCAAACTGTTTAAAAAGAACAGTGCCAGTCTGGTATTCAGACAGTGATTTTGCTGTTCTGTTTAAAACACAGGACAGTCATCTCCAGCATTGCCTCATTCCAGTCTTGTATTGGTTATGGGAAAGTTATTGCCAAACCAGCAGTTGTGTGATGGAATAGCAGCTAAGAACAGGGGCATAGGTATGTTTCTGAATATGCACCTCCATCCTCCTAATAAGAGGAAAAAAGTGGGAATTTTGCTTTTCACTACCAGTAAATTTGAGGTCTTTGCTTTCCGCCCTTGTCCGTCCCTGTGACAACACTCAACTACAGTTTGAGCTACCCAGATCTGCTGACACTGCAGTATATTTAAAACAAGTTCTACTGAAGAATGGTGCTGTATTTCTGCCAAGAAAATAATACTAAATCTACATTCTTGCATGTGCAATGAAAATCTGAAAGCTTAGCAGGGAGCATCTCGACTAGCATGATTCTTGACTGGTCTTGCAAATAAAGGGAAGAGGCAATTGCTGAACATATGCCTTCCTTTTTCAGTGCAGAAATTCCAATGTGTTAAGAGAAACGGGCCTGATGACTCGGCGAGTAGCACATTTCCTACTTTAGCTGGCAATGAATACCTAACTCACTGATGTATCAGATTCCCTAAAGTATTTTCCATATATTTTATTAAATGTTCCTTAAGACAAAAGTAAAATTAGCTACTCTACTATTGATCATGAGTTTCCACTGACCCTATATTCCCTAGAAGATATTTTCACCATAGACTGAGTTAGGATAGAGTATTCTTCTTTTACATTCTGAATCCTGTATGTTTGGATGAGCTCTGTCCCTTCAAAGTCAAGACTAGAGAGACACGACTTACTGTTTGCATTTTTAGATACCTTAAGACTAAAACAGGGTATAGATTACCAGCTTAGCAAAGGATATTCAAACAACATGAGGCTGCATGTTTATTAGTAAATAATCTGTCTGAAAATTTATACTACGAACCACAATCAGTCATACCTGAAATTACTGGCTCCTCTCCACTTCTTGTTTTGCAGAAAGCTCTGCACAGAGTAGTTTTAAAAAATGAGCTTCTTTTAAATGGTTAAAAAAAACGAATTTAAAAAAAACCCACAACACCTCCAAGTTTGTAATTACCACAGCAACACTGCAAATTGATTGGGTCGTGTGCAAAATCAGGAGGACTGTGTCATTTATATTAAGTACCTCCGACAGTATATGGCAAATGCGATTTTACTGCAAATAAATATGTACCTATTTCAGAATAGATACAGTATCTTAATAAATCTACCTGCACAGATTCTAGAGATAGAATATAAATTACACTAAATGGAAGAATGATAAAGCATAATGACTTAAAAAGGGCCTGCAGCATCTCAATCAAGTATGTAATCTGTAAGTTTAATTTTCCCTGCCTGCAATTCCCTATGCAGTTTCAAATGTCTATGATATTTATCTTCACTTCTTCTCCTAAACACTTTCAATCAATATTTGAGAAATAGGCAATTCACACATTTCTAAAGACTGAACAACTCATGGGTGAACAAAGATTCCACCTGAAAATATTTAATTATTAATCAACTACAGAGTTTTCTGCAATTTAGGAAATTATTCAAAATGTTAACACTGGTGGGGGAAATTACAAGCCATAGGAGATACATTTTCTTTATTAATGCATTCTATGCAAGACCTGAGAGATCAGCAGAATTCAGATTCAGTGAAGCTTTGTAGGGCAGAGCACAGCAGAACCACAGACACCTAAGAATTTCCCACTATACACTGAATGGCCACAACTGGTTATCATAGAGTGGAAATTCACCTCAGTCAAAAAGTAAAATATTTAGGGGAAAGGCAAGTGAACTAACATTGAACCTGTACCCCTCAGGCACCCAAAAGCAGTAAGTGAGCACGTACACTCTCCTACCTAGTCCACTGCAATGGGAAGTTGAGCGGATTAGTAAGAAAAGCAGTAACTTTTAAGCTAAAAAGCTAACTAAATGCTTCTGACACTGCCCTTCACTTAAATCTCAGAGGAGATTATACTTAACACATTTTGCCTCCTAAATTTGATGGTAATTAATAAGAAAACAAGGCCTTCCTTTAGTTGTTCAGTCCAAACAGCTAGAAGGCTAGGGTAAAACTGTCAATTTATATTTTGACAGACATCACATGTGGCAGTTGCAGCTACACTCAAATCTTTCTATGAGAATTTTCATTTAATGAGATGAAAGATGCAAATAATTGCTGAATGGCATTCCCATCATCTATCATTGGTGCTTCTTTCATCCATGTGACAGGACCTCCAATACCCAGAGACAAGATGAAGAATTGTTTACTGAGATAGAGAGTGTGCTGGAAAATAGAACTACACTGAAATATACCTTTAATGAACATTCATTAGGCATTTGAGAATAGATGGCATTGTTAGAACATCAAAATCCCAAGGATTTAACATTAAAAATATCGTGACCCAGTCATAATATTTTTCTCCCCATGCCATCACACAAATGCAGAAAAAAAAAAATACTTTTCAGGTGTGCAAAATAGCATCCTGTATCTAGGATCTCCCTCCCATTACTATTAGTTACTGCTATCAGGATAAAGACAAATGTTTGGAGGTAGAATTGTCATTCAGACTAACTATTGATTTACATGATTACCATGGACAAAATAATTACAAGGGAAGAAAATCTGGGGAGAGCAGACCTGTATCCTACTTTGGAAAGCTGGCAATGTTTATCCCTTCAACCTATCTGCATTCCAAGTAACCATCAGTGGTAACAATGAAAGACACCTTGGCAAATTAAGGGAAGTAATAAGGTAAAACACGAGGCCCAGTGGAATGATGTCTTTCTTTCTGCATACATTTTCCCCCTAAGTTTGCTGGCTAATAGGTTTGGTTATTACTCCAAGAAGCAATATTATGTATAAAACTAGTTTGGCCTTGGCTTCCCTCTGTCATTTGCCCTTCAGAAAACATTGTATCACCAGAGCATGAGGATCCTCAACTTTACAGAGCAAAATAAGTATTTTTTTCTTTTGTAAATAATTGTTTGATTACTTAAGTTTTTTTGCTTCATTTCCCAGTAGACTGAGCTTCTTTTACTTGCCCATTTTTGTTTTGTATTGGGCCAAAACTGAAGTTTCAACTCTGTGGCACTGCCAGTTCATTATAAGGAACTGTGAAAGCAGTTTCTCTGGGGATGTATCTGCATCAGGGAGCAGAAAGCATTATTTCTGTCATTCAATATCATCTTAATTATACCCATTATCAATACTTACTGGTCTTTTGTAAGAACCTTACACGTACACACGTTTCAATAATCTCTTCACACACTGCTACTAAAGAAACATATCCATATCATATCCATATGACTTTCAAATAAAGAACCATAGGCAATACCCTTCTCCAGCATATTCAAAAATAGATTATCAGGTGGGGAACCAACAAGTTCTCTCTGGTTCTGTACCAGGCTTCTCAAGTGACCATGGGGAAATCACCTATGCTGGACAGAGATCCTGTTGCTAATGCAGTCAGTATCATCTTCCTGTGATTTTTATGTGAGAGATTTCTTTGTGCTGACTCCATTTCTCTACTGTAAAACACAGGTATGGCTCACCTGCCTTTGAAAACTACAGATAAGCAATGTAATGTAAATGCCAAAACAAATTATTTTAATTCTCAGTTACTTGCAGTATTTCCTTTAACAAGAGTTTTACTAATGCTTTATCTACATAGTTGTCTATCATCCAGGGGCAGCTGACACCCAGTTTCCTCAGAAATAGCACCAAAAACTCAAGGATATCTGCTTTTCTTCAGAGGCAAGACGAACATTCTATAGAACTACAGCCCAGAGAAAACTTACTTATGTCAATAGAAGAAATGTTCTTTATTGCAGAAGAAGGCTGTGTGGATATTATTTGTGATACAAACTCAGTCGAAGAAGTATAAGGTAGGCATAGCTGTTTGAGTAGGGGTGGCTTTTAAAAAAAGATTTTAATGCTTTTGAATTTTAAAACTGTTCTGTAAGAACAGACAAATAGTAGGCCCATGAAGCACCTGAGGTGCATGTTTGTTCTTATGAGAGGCTGTCCTTTGGACACACTTGTATAGTACAAGGGAGAAGGACACAGAGGTACTAACTTAGTGGTGATGAGTGCCACTACGACACTCCATCCATAACAATATACTTTAACTCTTAACAGATCTATGATCTGGTAAATCTATTAACCTATTAATTATCTGAGTGAGTCTATGTTAATGGGGTTTTCCTGTTTATTGGGACCTGAGCTGCTGTGCACTGTATGGACCTCACAGGCCTAGTGGGCAGTACCTCAAGCACTTCCAAGCCACCTAGGAAGGGTCTTTTATCAGTTTTCCATTGATGGAAATTGTGGGTAATCTTTTTGCCAGGGGCAGCAACAAAGATGAAGACAACCTAACAACTCTTAGTGGATTAAAAGGCTTGTGCACCACAATTTCTGAATCTATACTTTTTCCTCCTCTGCCTGCCAGCCCCTCCAAGTCTCTTCAGAAAAAGCAAGACTACTTGTGTTCATCCTTCAGGAAGAAAAAGGAGAAACATCTGCTCATGTTACATAAGGGAAAAGTCTCAAGCAGTTTTAAATACAACAGGACCTTGGTTATTGACTCTACCTCCAGAACTCAGATAACATATGGTAATCCTGTTGGAAACTCACAAGTCACTAATTCCCACTCCAAATATTCTACTCATCACTGAGTGAGTCTAACTAACTCAAGACCTATGTTTTAGATTAGGAAATTTGCCGTGAACTCATGGCTTCTGATTACTTTTATTAAAGCCTAGCTCCCATTGTCAAATTATTACAGTGAAAAGTCAAGATTTCTTTCATCAAAAAGTATGTTTTCACATGAAAACTGCAAGACAAATAATAGCAACTGCATCTATATTGTTCTTTAAAAAAAAAGCAATCTCTTATGATTCTTATAATGGCATAATTTATGCAAATGTTATAAGAATTTTAGATCTCATGGGCCTGAAGTAACCAAAACAATTATTTTGTATACAGTTCATAGAACAGACTTTAATAGAAAATATACAGTTAGTATTTTTATGGTTTCAGCAAGGAGTGGAGCTCTATTAAACGGATGTTATCTACCCTTAATAACTTCTTAATTTACTTTGTGAAATGATATCCTATTTCAAGTATTACTGCAGAGAAACAATGGCAAGTGGATTCGATAATAAAAACACTATTACAGCTGAACTCTCTCACCTTCTGGGATATACTTACTGTATAGCAAAGCCAAGAGAAAATCAGAAGGGAAATGAGCAATAAGTTTGGGGGAGAGGGAGATCTGTCTATTTTCTTAGGGGGGGGGGGGGGGGGGGG
>JAVJGG010000048.1:21492801-21508117 GCA_035590195.1 Aviceda cuculoides
CCCCCCCCCCCCCCCCCAGAGAGAGAGAAAATATCTAATCAAAATTACAATAATTTTCAGTTATTATTTCCAACGCTCATTGAAAGGAGCATTGCAAGTTATGCCCTTATGACCACTCACACACCAAGCAATATAACACACGTAAACTGCACAGATTTTTGAGGATTCCTTTCTATAAGTTTTCTACCTCTATAACAAAATGTGAAAAGCAGCTGATTCTGTCAAAGAGCAGAATGTGTCACATATAGCAACATGTCGGATTCTCAGAAAAATTATTTACTTTCTTTTGCAGTACTGAGGAGTATGGCTGTACTGCACATTTTCCAAATCTCAGATTTCACTGTTCTGGGAAAAAAAAAAAAATAAAGCAAGTTCCTTGCAAGACTTGGCAAGAGCAGGATAAGAAGCTGCAGTCACCAGAACTACTCAAACAGGATTGAAATTCTGTATATTTTATTATGTATCATCAGTTTAGATTGTATTTTTCATTCAGAATTTACATGTAGTGTGTATTGTACCTTACATTTGTAGTGTCTTAATTTAGTTTCTCCTAAGAATATCACCATGTGACAAAGAATGTTTATACTTTGTGTTAATTTTCATTTATACACTCACATTATTATATATTCTTTCAAAAAACATGCAGAGACGATGTTTTGTTTACCTAGCAACAATCCTGTAGATGCCTCAATAACCAAGTGCACTAAAGCTTATCAAAGGAAAGATTTTTCAGACAAGAGCCAGTAATTGTTAGAGAAATTGGAATGTATTAAGATAACAAGATGTTAATAAATCCAGCCTAACAGAAGATTGTTTTAATTGTAATTCTATAATAAAATTAAAGATTATTTCTCTTTAATTGCAACCCTCCTTTGAAAAGCAAAAACAAAGCCTTGTTATTGGTTTCCTTGTTTATCTCTCAGCAACTGATTTCCACACAGAGAAGTGCTCATTTCACATACAAAAGCATATTTCCTAACTTTGAACACTCATCCAGTCATTTTTTCTTTTCCAAATATTGTCATTATTAGTACAGACTGAAGGGCAAACAACACCACTTGAGAAAAATCGCATAAATCTGTCACAAACTACTGTGAATGTACAGTTATTGGCTTTATATTTCCAACATCAGTAGTCATTTCACTCCCTCTGTAGACAAGAGAAGTAGCCTTCAGTGGGTAAAATCAGTCAATGTCAAATTCCTAATCTAACTAATAACCTGGAAGAGGTTGGGTTGGTTGTTTTTTTCCTGTCATCTATAGTCTCAGGAAACTGGTTTCCTGGTACTAACTTGGTTAGACAATGAAAATAATCCAAGTAAAGAATCCTATTGATGTGAAAGAAATGTTGAAACTTGGTTCATTTTCAGCTCTTTTTTTTTTTTTAAAGTCAAAAGACTAAACATTAATGTCTGACATGAAGACCAATATAGTTTTGTAAATTCATTAAGCAAGAAAGAATTGGTACCATGACAAGGGTGAGCACAGCATTTAGATGACACTTTCTGTACGCTCTAGCTCACTGTCAAACCGGATGAGTGGTCACTAAGGTGACCTTCCACTAGCTTTGATGCAAGATGGGCTTCTTCCGTAAAAAGATGACTTTTCAGAAACAGTCTACTGAAATTCTATTTCAGTACTGCCAAGACTGAATGTGATTAAAATACTTCTTGTAGTCAGAATCTGTATTTCTTCAAAAGGCAGGATTTTCATCTAATATATTATTTGGATGTTTTGTGAGAAGACGACTATCCCTTGTATAATGAAAATGGCAGTGAAGACCACAGTGAATCTTTTTCACCTATATATTCTTGAATATTTAAGAGAACTGAAGTTGCAATTATGGTCAGTCTTGATGTCACTGAAAATTTGTCACAAAAGTTGTTTTGTAGACTAGTTAAAGGATAGGTTAATTTTCTTCTTGAATTTTGAAATTTATGCAAAATAGCTAAAAACTAGTAACAACATTTTTTAAATTTATACCATATTTCTATACCCTGTTATATTTTAAAACCTTTTCTCCTGCTTTTCGTTTAAACATATTCAGTGAGTAGGTTTTGTAAACAAATTTCATATCAGAGATTAATTCCCCATGATTCAGATGGAATGCTTCTGGAATAAAAGAAGGTCAAAGAGGAAGGACAGATTCAATTTGAACTGTAAGTGAACCAGACTATTGGCCTTTAAAGACAAAAAGGTTCCAAGTGAACTTGTAAACTGAAGAGTGGGGAAAAGCTAAAGTGTATGAAAGAGTGTATCTTTTACAGAGAAAGCCATACAAATTCTCTAACTCATGAAGGATAGGAAATAGTCATGTAAGAAATGCCAGAGTACCATTTAAATGGGATACCAAGAGGACCAAAATGCATGCTTTAATACAGTGCTAAAAATCTAAGAAATGAGAGAGAGCACAAAAGGAACATCTAGCTGAGAACGAATAAGCATGCTGGAAACTTGGAAGCAAAACACTGTCACACAGAAATACCAAGGTACAAGAAATACAAGAAAGACAGACTGTTGTGCTAGTGATGAAATACCATGTCTTTAAAAGGCTGGTCCTGTTATGACAGGAGCAGAGAGAATATCTTTATGCTACTCTATACATCTACTCACATCTGAGGTTAAAAAGGAAAGGTTCAGAGAAGGGCTACAAGGTACAGAATGGCTTCTGAATGAGGAAGAAGTAAATTTGGACTCCTTAGCTCAGACAAGCAACAACAGAATCTTCTGCAACCAGAAGTGGCAGGAACTGTGGTGCTAGGGTGGGCTGGCTGCTCATGCCCTCTCTGAGAACAAGAACTGAGAGAAAGCCAGAAGCCAGGCTCAAATCCAACAGAAAAAAGAAATTCTTCATGCCACAGGATGTTAGAGAGAGAATACACAGGCTCAAGTTCACACAAGAAAGTTATTGATAGCTACCGAATAGATATAGGTAACAACTAGGTCAGCAGTCTAGAGGAGTATTAAATGAAGTATGCCTGCCTACTCTTACTCTTCCTGCACAAGATGTTTATGACCACTGTTAGAAACAGGGTACTGGGGGAAACTAGCTTTTGGTCCAACTTAATAGACCTGTTTTTCCATTTCCAATTTGAGGAGTGTTTTATTCACAGTCAAATACTTGTTATCTGTCCTTCATCACTGCCCTCACAGGGTATTACCTCTGCTTCTTGGATGAGACCCAAACCTGGAAGAATAAAAGAGTAATCCCTATGAAGTCTGCTTCCAAGCTCAAGTATGCATGCAAAAATACATGCATATATTATTGTGAACAAAAAGTTCTGCTCCCAGCAGAAACACACACGCCCACAGTGGGAAGGAAAGGAGTTCATGCACCACTGGCATCTGCAATGTTTTTAAACAAAGGCTTATTCTGTCAAGATTTTGATCTGTTTCTATTCCTTTGAACCTTACTCCATGAGAGCAAAGAGGCTATGAAATACAATCAGTCAGAAATAAATGACACTTTCATTTGTTCCAATATTGATTTGTTATAGCTAGATAGAACAAAACTAGAATATAGAACAAAATGCCAGTTCTTGTCTTCACTCTTCCTGAGCCTAACATACACCTGATTTAGCAAGATCAGTATTTCATTACACTATTGGTCATTCCGTACAATAACTCAGATCTTTGGAGGACAGAGTAAATCCTGTCCTCTGAAGGCTGTATGAATCACAAGAAATTTGCTACAATTTACTCATATTTGTTAAACACCATTGCAATTTATTAGCTTTATGCTGCATCATCTTTTATTTTAGCATTACAGACAGCAGCAGTACAACAGTTGCCCTGTCAGAGATCAAATTTTTAATTTTACTGGCTATATAAAAAACTTTTATTAAAGAGTCACCAAAAAAAGGCAAGCATGCTTTTTAGTCTCTAGATCCCATATATTCAGGCAAACAGCACTAGCTATACTGCTTGCAAAAGCACTAAATGGTGACACCCAATATTATCACAGTCACCGGCTAGAACAGGAGGATCAAAATGATCCAACTAGAAGACTGGCAGCTGCAGCTAGATAGATCTCTTCCCTATTTCATCTGCTTTGTATTACAAAATAGTCTTTGATGTAAGCCTTTCCTCACTGCATGTATTTCTGATCCCATTTCACTTTTTGCATTTGCAGTACCAGCAAAGAATATTCATTACTCTCCCTGAGACACCTGAGAGGTGTACTAGTATCTCCTGAACAGCTGTCTTCAGTATTCCACCTACTTAACCATAAAGAAAAAATAGGGAAATTAAAATGAAACCTTCTCAAACCCAATCTCACAGCTAGGCCACTGAGCTAGGAAACAACCCGCTGTTCCACTTCATGACTGCAGACATTTCGTGTCAAGCGTCTCGTCTACCTGAAACACCCAGTCACACCCCTCTGGCCCAAGAGCCACTGCAGTTTCTCACACCACGTTTGGGCCAATCTCCCTTTTTGTTTGACTCTACCAATATTTCCTTACTTGCTCCTTAGTTTTCCTAGGTGGACCTAGACTTCTATAATCATAGGAAAGAAGAGATACTCTACAACAAAACTGGAGTTTGCCAGTAAAAAACAAGTCAATTTGGTGATCACAAACCTATCTCCAACCTCATCAAATTCTCCATTTCATATTCATTGTCTTCTAGCCCTCTTTTGCTCCTTCTGGCAAGAGCAACTCTCCCACTTCTTACAATTTTCTCAAAGTTTTCCTGAGTCTTTCCTCATTGGCTTCCTCAAATCTCCTTTTCATCAAGGGATATAGTCAGTTTCAGATTTATCTTTACTGAGACTGATCCAATTGCAGATACCTTCCAAATTTCCCAGGAAAAAAAAAATATTTCCAGCACAATAAGTGCCAAGCTTTCCATCACAGGGCCACCTATCCGTGAGCCTTCATGTCTGTATGTTTTGATCATCATAAATCACAGTTAGCATTGGTTTAACATCTGTTCCCTTGGAAAAATACAGTCTTTTTGAAGACACTGCTGAAATCCAAGAGAAACTGGTATAACACTATAAATTGGAGGATTAAGAGGGGGCACTGAAATATAAACTGTGCTAATAATGCTATAAATCAAAATAATGCAATGCTGGCTTCTGGCACCGAGGTATTAAAAAGAGTAAATTCCCTCTAAGTCACTATAATGGGGCAAATGCATCAACATAATCTTGCTACTACTGTACAATCAGCCACAGAAATAACTGCAGACAATTTACTTCTCCAACCTTCTAACTCCTCAGTACTATAAAAGCCCTGTGTTTTTGCACTTTTCAGACTCCAGTTCTTGACTGCTGTTCTACAGATGACTTATTCTCTCTTTCTGCCACACAATTTTTTGTTTATATGCAAGAGACTATTACAACTTGGAACAAAGCCTGATTTTGTCAAGTAGTTGATTTAAAGGATTTGCATTTCTAAACATTCTGTATGCATTTTAATGCACTTAAATAAGAAAACCATCTGTGCATTTCTTTATTTGAAACTATACTTGGCAAACAATCATTACAATAAGAAGGATACCATTAAACATACAGTTAAACGACAACATATTTTCTTATTTCAAGATCAATTCACTCAAAAGCACTGTTTTGTTTAATTTTAAAATTCATAAATCAAAGTTATATAATAATAAAACCCATTCATCTATAAAATAATGCTGCTTTGCCTCAGGAGAAAATACATGACCATTTTGTCTAGAGGTTTAGACCCTACATACATAAATTTAGGCCCTTGGCACAGTTCAACATCCCACTTGGCCTCTTGCTCAAGGAAACATTTGTTAAATTATGACAAATCTCAGACATTGTGCCTGGAAAATATTTAGCACTTCTGTATGAGCTTAAGGATACCCCATCTGAGCTGCAATATGTATTACTGCAGTTCTTGCCAGCCCATAATGAAATGTCACAGTCCCCGAATGAAAGATATTGTACGAAATGTACGCAATATCCCACTTCCTCACAATTTTCTTTTACTCCCAGGAGACAAGACAAAAAAAAAAAAAAAAAAAAAACAAAAAAAACCAAAAAAACCCACAACACAGGCAGGAGATCAGGCCTTATATAAAAAAGGAACTCATATACAAAATTAAGCAATTTAGAGGCTTAGGTCCCCTTTAACATTTATTCCTTCTCAGTTTTATTACGGAAGATGCTGGAGTATGCCTTTCTTATGAAAAATGCCCACATAAAAAGCATAATCATGCACTATCCCTTAAGTCTTGAAAAAATCTGCTGCATTTAGAACTTAAAATAGGATTCCATGGAACTATTTGACCTGCAAATTCAGCCCCAGATCTGATATTTAAACTACATTCTTTCTTGCTGCAGTATCACTCCCAGGCTAATATTTTCTGTTAAAAATTGGATGGGTGACACATGAGCTGAAGGTTTCCAACACCTTGTCTCAATGACACATTTACTCAGCAAAATTAACAAAACATATGGCAGACAGACAGGAAAATGGATTTATGGCTGTCTAGTCTCAATTATAGGATAGTGTCATATCTACTTATTTACACTCTTCACATGTCAATATTAAATGTTTCTGCATATACTTCTGTTAATTTGTTTTACTTTGGACAGTGCTGAACAAGATCCTCTGTAAAACAGCTCTTTCTGTTCTACCAGTGAGGGTGCGTAGCAACAAACCAAAAGTTGTAAGCTTCAAACTGGCAAGAAAATCTGTATGTGAAAATAAAAACATTAGGTGGTCACAAAGGTGAAAACAAGTGATATATCTGAACTTTTTGGTCCTGAAACTCCAGTTAGAAAGTACACACCTGCCACAGTCACGAAAGCTGCAGGAAGACTATGGAGTTTTGAAAGGGCCAGCTGGAGACATCAAGTAACATGAGCAACACATGTACTTGTTCATTAGTTACTAGGAAAAAGCTATTGGAGAAAACAACCACAACCCAGATCATGTTCTCCTTTTGTATCATTTGTCAGAGGAGACAAATGTGCAGCTGACATAAAGCAGAGGTAGTGCTTTGCGTATTTAGGGTTGAAAAACTAGTGTAGTGAAGGGCATTTGCAGTTTTCCATTAACCCAATGAACAGGAACAGCCTAGGGCACAAGCAGACTTTCCTTTATGAGGTGTTTTGTACACAGAGAGCAAGAGAAAACATTTTCCAAGTTCAATGCATGAGAGCTCAGTCCAGTCTGCTCAACTCAAGCAAACTGATGCAGCTTGTTCCCTTTTACTTAGTTTCTCTATACTCTTCATCAGAAGAGCAAGGCTTTCTATCCTCTCACTCTTGCTCTGATCAATCTTTTAAACTTACCAAGCTATATGGAAAATTGATTTTTTATTTGTGCCAGCATGAAGCCAAGGTATTGACTAAATCAATTTCTCCTCCTTTCTTGTCCTCTGAAAATGTATTTATTTATATCAATAGAGTCATATCAGTAGGAAAACCTCAAAGAAACCACCTTCAGGCTTCATTATAGCCACCAGATTAGAGGCCTCCTCTGGCACACAAATCACAGCTTCAGACCCTGATAAAATCCACTAGACATCCTAACTCAAACAAAACTCCACTATGATGTTCAATTTGAGATCTACCTTACTAAGACCTGCATAAGGACAACAAATGAATTTCACAATATTCTTTTACTGTTTTTACTCTTATCCCACTGTAGTCTGACAATTGTTCTATGCTGCTTTTCACTGCCCTACATATTTCTTCCATAGCCTCCTTAATAAAACCTTAGAAGAAATTCCATCTAGTTCTGGAGTCTTGATAGCTTTCATTTGTGCTAAATTACTAAATGCTTCTGCCTCACTGGTCACAAAATCATTCAGAATACTGCAAAACACAAATAGTGTCAGATGGCATATTTTTCCTGATCTCTCAAGTAAATACACTGGAGAAGCATCCATGTTAATTGTCTGGTTTATCATTCCCTCCATCTTCTTTTCTAATCCCCTCATCTAATGTTTTAATTTCTTTCTTCAGTGAATTCTGTTTTGTTACCTAAGTCTTGTATATGTGTTTCTATAGGTCTAATTTTAGTTCTCCTGGAATGGCTAATGCATACTTTTTTATAGCATTCAGTATTTTGCTTAAACTCTTTTCAATTATTTATGTCCTCTTCTGTTGTTGCTTACACTTTTCATAGTTGTTGACTTTTATTCTTGTCTGAATTGGTCTAGTGATTTTACATTATGTTTAGTCAGGATAATTTCTTATGCTGAATAGATATTTATATGAACTAGGATATTTATTGCTGAGTCCTTCATATTTCACTCAAGTTCATTTCAGTCCACTGGGAACTTTCAGATGCTTGTTTTGTTTAGTGTTACAACTAATTACTATGTAAAATTTTAAGTCTGAAGTAAAGCAATACTAGTAATGCCCTGAATCCAAAATGCAATCTAGAGGTCCCATCTCTCCCACTCCGATTCTGTTTTCTTGGTAGATATCAATCATTTCACTTTCTATTAAAAACTGATTTGAACTTTAATTCAGCATTCATTGTTTCATCATCTCCAAGAGTGACAAATAGCAATATTGTGCCCTTTAGACAATCCAGGCAGCACAAGTAGTCAAAGGCAGTCCCAAAGGCACAAGTCCAACTTCCTAGCCTAGGATGCAGGAGATTCATGACATATAGCAACAATACAGGAACTTCTATTCTGACTTCTGTGCCACAGGCATCATTATGGGGAATTCAGAGCCAACAAAGATGCTCCATGTCCAGAATTAAGGTCCCTTCTGCACAGCTAGAATAAAAGCTTTCTAAATGAATGACAGATCAGTCCTGCAGGGAAGATTTTATGTAAACTGTAAATTACAACAGTTTAGACTCCTTCAGGCTAATCTCTGATTTTGGTCATTAGTCCTTCTCTGCTGTAATGCAGGCCATAATAGATTCATTCACTTTACGCTTTTAATTATACACATCTAATTAATATTACCAGGCTTTGTTTCCCTCTTGTATTCTGTCCTGAAAAATTGCATGACCTGAGCTTACAACCTCAATGATGGATCTTTAATGATCTGTAGGCAATGAGCCTCATAACTTCCTCTTGCCAAATAAGCTTTTATTTCAGACAACTTTATTACTCCTTAGCATTATAAACACTAGCATGTCTCTCGTTCAGAAGAGTTTCCATTCTTGGTGCTTTATCCATCCCTCATCCATTGCGTTTCTGCAGTTATAATAGCTTTTTCAGTCTAAAGAATACACCACTAGATACCCTAGAATATCCTTCAGAATACCCTAAAGAACAGATGAACAGGCCAGCAGTCCGACTCACACAAGGTATTCAAAAGCACACGGTATGTGGATGATGTCTTACAATGGTTAAAAATATCTTGCATTGAATTAAGAATATCAGTATCTGTTCTTAGCTGGTGTAAGTGTTTATCTGCTCCAAAAGAAGTACAAGGACCTTCATTTACCTCTGCACATCGAAAGCTTCTAAAAGACTTTCCTTTGCATGTCTCGGACTAGGGGAAAGGCTAGTTCCCTACAGAGGTCTCCTCCTTAACATTAGTTTCTTTCCTTTCCCATCCAGAGCATACACTGGGACCCCAGGTCTTGGGATGATTGCTTCACCATATCACCTTCCATTATTTGGGAAAAATAATTTCTGATTAGGACAGGCAGAGTTTATAAAAAACAAATAGAAATCTCCTGCTGAGCCCAAGGCTGAACTGGGTAGAGGGGATGGAACACTATTAAGCATTTCTGGTCTGAGCTGATAGACAATTTCTGTCATAGCTGATAGCTATGTTGAATATTGAGTAGGAAATCAATGTTCCAACCCATTGTGAGTTATAAGGCTGAATATAATTCTATTATACTTGCAATAGGACTCACTCAGGCTGTTAATGATGCCAGATATTGGATCCAGTCACCAGGGTAGAACATCTGTACTCCTGAGTGCTCTTAACCAGGAAACTTCCTCACATTTACTAGTATCCTTCAAGGGTGGGTGGGAAGTGAGGAAATGCCACTGACAATTCAAACCTGTAAGGTGGTAAGAGGGGGACACAAAGACACAGGAAACAATGCACCATGTAAGTTTTCAGGGCAGATTTTGCCTTCTGGAGAGGAGGATTTTCTCCTTCATTTCAACATGAACTAATGACACACATGCATAGTCTGGTCTTATCTGCAATATTCCATCTCATCTGATACAAGGTGTTAACCTGTGCATTAACTTCTCCCATAGTCAGCTGTACTACTGACAAAATATATTATCAACACTAACAGAACTTACCTTAGAAGTTTTCCTGGCAGATATTCAGTATGTTCCTATGCTATCGTGAAAAAGAATTACAAGGTATACTCCTAGCTTCCCAGATGCCATCAGAAGGACAGAGAGGTTAATAACCAGATACTCCTCTAAGTTCTGTAAACAGATCTTTGAAAGCAATAAAAGTCTGCCACAGTTCAATTAGAGAAACAGACTTCACTGAATATACTTGCCCACAGAATCCTAAGAAAAGATGTAAGAATATTTGCAACAAAACCCCCTGCCTTTTCAATGGAAGACTGCAGTACTGACTTCCCTCAGCATCAATATTGCATGTGCAGAAAAAAGAGGAGTAACAAATGTAGAAATATTGCCGACTTGATGCTGCCAGATGTCAGATATGTTCTGCTAGATAGGGAATAAAGAAAACAAGCAGGAATGTGTCTTTGATATATCTTGATAGTTTAACAATCTGTTCCTGTCAGCAACTTCTCAGAGACTCTTCTTTGCAGTGAAGAAGCTGTCACCCAGAGATAGCTGGTGAGATGTCTGTTTGGTTGGGAACCACAAGGATTTTGGTGCTGTAGGTATGTACTGTCATCCAGCAGAACTGCAGGACTATGACAGTCTACTGTTTGCTTTGATCCCATCTGCAGCCCTGAATCCAGAAAGCTCTACAGTCTCACCAACACAGCCTCCTTTGACCTGTGCTGCTTTAGGAGGGCATAATAGTACGGCAAAAATATATGATGAAAAGCACTATTCATCCTGATACCAACACCCATTAATAGAACTTCTGCCTTCTTTTAGACAATGAATATCTGTTAAGTTAAAGCTGTACCTGGATTCATTTATGCCATAAGAACTTTTTACAAAAGAAAACACTGACTGAAAAGTATAGCAAATCATGATAGAGTGAAATCAAAGAGAAGAGAGGAAGACCACCTGTGGCTTTGAGACACAATCATTTATCTAGCAGCAAAATCAGTCAGAAATATTGGTCTAAATAAAATCAGGAATTTTTTTTTACCATCATCATAGATTATCTATCCAGTTTTACATGTTTATACCAGATAATAAATCATGCATATCCATGCAAGACCTTTAATTAAAGTACTCTTTTTAATATAAATAAAAAGCTTGTATGTTTACATAGAAACCTACAGGTGTATAGAGAAAGGCCAACTTCACCTGTGGGGGAAGAAGACCTACTGTCTTTTGTCTTCTTTTACAAAAAAATGGAGAAACACAGAACTGTGTATTAGACTCAAACATCAGGACAGTAGGACGCACTCAGTTAACATTCCTTTATAAGCCAAGTTCACTAGAGTTTAAATTACTATGCTATTTTTTCTGAACACCCCTCTTTACTATTTACTGCTTAATAAACAAGTTTAGTAAACAAGAAACTCATTCTTATACATGAGGTAGGTGAAAAAGTCCCTCGAGATAGCTTCATCAATCCAGTCAGGCAACTTAAAAAAAAAACCCTTCATACATCTTTTAACAAATTGGATGGGAACATACTTTCTGTTATGTCCAACATCAACATTACCACTCTATTCAACATGTCTTTAGGAACACATACTGGAGGCTGAAGTAGTAGATTCATTTAATCATCTGAATTCAGAGTCATCTCTTCTGGTAGACTCCCACAATTCATACTGGTAAGAATTGGACCTCAGCCATCTCAACCTCACCCTGTTCAAAAGCTTTGTAAAATAAACCTGAGATTATTTACTGTGTGCCTGATCTTCTATGCAAGGTAAGATGCAACTGAATATCACCATTATACTGAAAATACTATGGTTGTATTTTTATTGTACATTTCCTATGGATTTTAATACATCATATCAAATATAATCAAATATTTACAGACAAAGACTTGAGAGAGCTTGAGATTTTAAAAAATGGCCAATTGCTCAAGGCTTGCCTATTAAGAGCAGTGAGAAATATTCAAGAGTAGCACTATGCCATCAGCAAACGACCACAAATATCCCAGCATTAGTTAATAATGCCAGATGGTTCCACATGATCAATAGTCACAAATGCTGCCCACATATTACAATTAAAGCATATGCCAGTACTAATGGATGGGATCAGCTTATACCCCAAGGCACATATGACTCCAAACTCAGACTGAAACTCAATTCACTGACATCCAGGGAATCAAGGAGCTCAAGAGGCTTCAGGAATTTACCCAGATCATTCTGTGTGATGGTCATCCCCATATGGTAGACTAGGTATGGGCTGATAAATAGCAAGTCTACTATGAAGTAGTGGTTTCAGAAATACAGAGACCATTTTACCTACCTCAGGAAATGCAGATGCCAAGGCTTTTGTTTCAGTGGCCATACTGCAATGGCCTTTCTCCATCAGACCAAGAATCTGACAGTCCCTAGCAGCACACCAGCTTCGGTGAGTAACATAAACAAGAGAAAAAATGACCCATGTCCTATCAAGCATTTGCTCTGACACCCCTGGACCTCTGCAGCCTCATGCCCCTCACCCCCCCAGGGTCTGGCTGTGGGTTCCTGACCAGAGGCAGCCACAGGGCTTGGGCCTGATGACTGGGAGGGAGCTGGGTGGGAGCAGGCTGTGAGGAGCCCCTACAGGGCCTCTCCCCTCTCAAGGCTGCTTTAAGCTCAGCCATTGCTCCATGTCACAGCAAGCTGCCTCCCCAGCCCCAAACCACCAATGTGGTTTCCCAGCCAGGCATCATCCTGGCCTCATCCCTGCAGCCACCATCGGGCCTCATGTCAGTCCCCTGGCTGGGTGTCACAGGGCTGGGGGATGAATGCCTGCCCATTTCATGGCCCTGGCTTCCCCACTCCCCAAAACTGAGTGCCAAAAGGAGAAAGTCTCCCATCAAACCACAGAGAACTGTTGTGCAAGGAAAAGGAGGTGATTTTCCATAATACTAAACCTGGATTTAAGACAGCCTAATTAGAAGATAGCTGGTTTGGCCTGTGTTTTCCTTAGCAGCTGTGGCCAATACTGCTCCACAGCCGTCATTTGCCAACAGTCACAAACATTAGCCCTCTCAGCATCTTCTGTGTCACCACTCAATGACTTTCTTTACAGCTGTGGGGCAAAAAAAAAAAATCTTCACAAAATTACCCTTTGATCACACTTCAGATCTTACACAACAAAATGAACTCATGTTCCTAGCCTTGTCTACAGCACAGAGTAATTTTTGTACCTGAGGCTGGATATTGAAAATGCAGTCACAGTCACCACCTCCATCTCTTCATATTTTGTACCTTATGTTAAGCTGGAAAAGTGTGCAGCAACAATGCTCCTGATGAATTGTATTTCTTGCAACAAATATTTCCTATGTTCAAATATGTAGTTGTCCAGACTTCTTTTATTCAGTAATCTCAAAGTTGGTTTCAAAGTGGTTAATTGCAGAGCTGTGTCTTCACTCCTACCACTCACAGAAGGATTTGTACACAAATCTCACCTTTTACACCCACTCATCCCTCTGCAATCCCTTTTCTTTACTGAATAATATTACTGGCACTTTCTCATTCAGTGCAGATTTGTTGTCAAAATTATTGTCAGATCTCAGGGAAAAAGCCTTTGCAATTTTTGGTACTAGAGATACCACAAAATAGTATATTCTGATATATTTTTAGTGAGATAAAAATGTTACATAATTTTTTATAGATGTGGGAAGGAAAACAACTTTTACTATAAAAGTTAAAAAAAATCTGTAACACATATGCTGAAAGCCTGATCAATAGGTGTCTTCAAGAACATAAATCTTGAAATAATTCCGTTTTTATTTGAGCTTTCCAGTTCACTTTTATGACAGATTTTCAAACCAACCACTAGTGGAAACCTAACTCTGCCCTGTAGAGGTAGTCCGAGTACTCACAGATGCCACCTACTGGAAGGTATACTGCTTTCAATTAACATTGTCTCATGAGGAAAAGAACATTCTCTTGATTGTACTGCCTCCTACAAAAATCTTATAAAAGACAACCCACTACAACAATTAATTATCTTACGTGGATAAAAAGCACTTACATTATCTGGAAGACCATTTTTCAACTATTACCTGAATCGTTTCTTGAAGGTAACAATGAAAGCCCTGGCCTGGATAATTTTTTTCTTTCTCCACTTTGCATAGAAAACCTTGCATGACATAACATACATTTCTATGCAATATTTTTCATAGCCTGTGTTATACAAAGTGCAAGGCACAGTGACTATCTAAAGATTTCTACTTCATTCCTGATCACATAGTGAAGAACCATTCACCCAAAGTTGCCACTAACTATTCAATGTTCAGGATGTGTTTCTAGGCCACTGGCACCTGACATTACACCTGCAATGAGGTACTACAAGACAGCATAGCCTCTCAAACGGACAGGAACCAAGTCCTATGTAGCAGGACAGTAGCTTGAGATCAAACTGTGCTGCCTTCATTTGCAGTAAGCATTACAAATCCAGTACTTCCCCATAACCTCTATGTGTGCTATATGACAGCCCTCAGAAGCTGTCTCACTTAAATCAGTCAGCAACTCACAAAGTTGTCCAAAAGGAACAATTGTAAAGCCATTACAACGTGCTCACTCATTCCCATGAAGGGCCAAAGAAGCATCAAAGCAGCTTCTTGAATTCTCTTTGCAAGCTGTACCTTGCCATGGTCAGACATGTATGTAGAGGAGAGAGAATATAATCAAAACCCCAACAAATTCCATGTAAATTTAGAAATCTGCAGAAGTATAAACCACAATTCCACCAGAGGATACAAAAGAGAATCCCAGAGATATGGATCTGCTCAGTTGTACATGAAGTGGCATGCTGTCACTGAAGACAAAATAATGGTGGGAGAAAAAGATTAATAGTTATTGAAATTTTTCGAAGCACTGAAGTCAGATCTAGCCTGATGGAGATGTCAAACCATCAAACTGAAAGAGAAAGGGGCAGGTCAAATACAGAAGCCACATTCAGCTGTCAGTTTTTAAGTTCCCTGTGATAACAGTAGAATTTCCTTTATGTGCCCTCAGGAACTTAGTAATAAACTTGCTGATAGTTGTTGAATCATAGAATCATTTAGGTTGGAAAGGACCTACAAGATCATCGAGTCCAACCATCATCCCTGCCCACTAGAC
>JAVJGG010000048.1:21518689-21535933 GCA_035590195.1 Aviceda cuculoides
ACACTGCTCCAGCGCGGGCTTTACCACAGAGTCACGGCCATCTTGGGGGGCATCTGCTCCCCTCCCTGGGCTGGGGGGGCATCCCTTCCTCCGGCACACCTCCTCCTTCACTGACCTCAGTACCTACAAAGAGGCTCCTCTCCCATTCCACTCTCTTCACTTACTACAGGTTCCCCCCTCTTAAATCTGCTCCCCACAGGTGTTACCACTGTCACTGATGGGCTCAGCCTGGGCCAGAGGCGGGTCCCACCTGGAGCCGGGGAAGCTTCTAGAAGCTCCTCACAGGAGCCACACCTGTGGCCCCCTCCCCCGCTACCAAAAAAACCCTCACCACATAAACCCATAACATCAGCTCATGAAATGCATTAGGAGCAAGCAACAAAGAGAAACAGCATTCTCAGACCTTCCCTTTTTTAGATTCCTGAAAACACTTTGTATTCTGTCTTTATTTTGCTTTGATCTTTCCCAAATTAAAGATACCAACATAAATCACTCAAAAAGTGCTGCCTTGGGTATCAAACTGATGTGCATCCACAAGCTTTCCTTGGATCTTTCCTATCAGTTCTGTCTTCTTGAGTCTTCACTTCCTCTCAATTTCTTCGGCAACCAAGGCAAGACAATGTGTTGTTTGTCTCTGCACACAAGATGAAGGCTTTCCACTTCCCCTTCTGCCCAATGCTGATGTTGCAGCACAAAATAAATTTTCAAGATGAAAAACCCATAGAAAGCCTGCACACACTATGGAATTTCTGTTCTGTTGCTGACTATAAAAATTCATAAATATAAGGAATAGTGAGCACCTGACTGCATACAGAAAAGCTGCAGTTACAGGTACAGTTTCCCTTGGGATGTCATGTATCACAACAATAGTACTACATGGATCTGATTTAAAACAGCCAATTATCATGAATCACAGTGTTCTGAATGTGCCAACATTTCCACTGAGCATTCTTAAATATCCAGAATTATTTGCCAATGGTTCTTGCATATGCAAAGAGTTAAACCTACCAAACCCAATTATTAACCACCTTAAGTATTTTACACTGACAAACAGAAAATCTAGAGAGGAAAATGTCTCAATGCCCAAGAATTATTCATAGATCTTGTCAAAAATATAATGCAGTAAAACTTGCCAGTTGAAGAATATGACTGTACACAATATAACAATGTATTAAAAAAATTACTTAAGAGGAAGGCTCTCATTATTTGTAGAAGGAGTTGGCATTAGACCAAAATAAAGATGTTTCCTCTTCTTGATATCTATAAGGTTCCTTGAGTACATATGAAAATACCTAAACTGATAAGAAATCTAGCTGAAGGTTTACCAATTTATGCATTTGTCAGAACAGCTAGCAGGAGAAATAGGGTATTCATCTATATTCCACCTTACAACTTGTGGCCCAACCTGATGTCACTGGATTCTCAGAACAGTTCCTTCTCCTCTGTTCCGTGATGGACTTTCAGGTGGTGTTTTCAGAACCAGATGCTTAGGCAAAAAGGAATCAGCCATTTCCATTAGTAGGTGCATCCCTCCAAGTCAGAGGTAGCAAAGGAGTAGAAAAGTCTTCTGTTAGTGCCAAAGTGTAGAAAGCAAGTATAGAATGATCTTCCAAGTAAAACCTTATCTCTGTAGCATCTCTTTCCTTCCCTTAGTATTTTCAAAGCTTTTAAGTACGCTGACAATATTAGGATAAGACCTTAAAAGTATTAAATTTAAAAATAATAATTTATAAAATGTCAGAATACAACAAAAGAAAGAAAGTTGCTTCCTCACACTGAATCACTTCAACAGGAAGAAATTATACAGTCTATTAGGGCAGCTGAGAACTGAACAACACACAGGCAACCTTCAGTGCCAGAGGTACAGTTGTTGCTGCCAGCACAGTTTTAATGAAAACACTTCCTGAGATTTTTTGCTCCTTAGCATTGAGAGTTTTTTAACTTCATTTAAAGGAATAAATGAGAAAAATATGACTATGTGTTAGCGTCTCTTCCTTTCCTAAGTACAGCTGTAGAGAGCAAATAAAGAGCAATGTTAGAAAATGTCCCCAGAGGAAGGATGATTAGCTGCGCGAAAAAATTACCAACACTAAAGATAAGCTGAACTGGTTCAGTTTAAACCAAGAGACTTCTTTATCATGTTGTGGGTATGCAGCCTGAGACCACTGGTGCACTTCATGAGAAATATTATGCTTTCAAGTAGTGCCACAGAATTTGCCAGAATTTAGATTTTTCAGGTTTATTTTTGGGTTCAGATATAAAGGACTAACAATGCCCAGTGGTAACTACTAGTATATTATGACTGCAAATATTTTTTTGCAAATAACTATCCTATGTGCATTAGGGTACAGCTGTTTAAGGAATCTCTTGTGTTTTTCCAATAGGAGATAACACAAAAATTCCATTAGGAAGTTATTACTGCTGAAAGGGCTAGTCATCAAGTATATTTGCACTCTTGCAAATTATGATAATTCCCAGGGTTTATGCAGTGAGAATTATGGGATTCTGCAGGGACTCAATTTTCTTTTTTTTTTTTTTTGTCCAAGTAATTCAGAGATGTGCAGTGGCAAATAGAGAAACAGCACATATGATGTTGGGTTCACTTGTGTTCTATCAAAGCATAGGGCAGTACCAGATCTTGTACTGTACTGTAAAGACAGCGTTGATTTGTCTTTACGTAGCAACAAATGTTACACTATACATAAATATCACAATTTACATTATAGCTTCAACTTAAACTAGCAAGAGGAGAAACAACTATTTTTCTGCATTTGGTATAACAGTTCCACAACAGTATACCGTATATGGCATACAACATGCTCTTACTTTTTGAAATTTCATCAATTTCCTTTTGATTTTGGAAGCTCAGCTGATCAAGGCACTGAGGGTTGGACAGGAAAAAACAATGGAATCAAATCAGAGAAAACACAGCTTGCATTAAGTTGGGAAGAATTCACTGTTAGGAAGTTAAGAGATCCAGCATCTTAGAGTGAAGGCTCAGAGCTGACCTCTGAAATTCTCTTCATGCTTTTCTGCAGATTCACTGTGGGATTTATCACCATAAACAGCTCAATACCTCTAGACTTTAATGTACTTATCATCAGTACCCTGAAAAAAAGTGTTTCTGTACTCACAAAGATATTAGAGCTGAATGCTGGGTGATAATTAATTGAAGTCTGCATACTCTTTTACATCAGATCTCCTGCTTCCCTTATTCCTACATCTGAGTAGACATGTCCTGGTTTTGGCTGGGATAGAGTTAATTTTCTTCTTAGTAGCTGGTACTTTGTGTTTTGGATTTAGTGTGAGAATAATGTTGATAGCGCACTGATGTTTTAGTTGTTACTAAGTAGAACTTATCCTAAGGTAAGGAGTTTTCAGTTTCCATGCTCTGCCAGCAAGCAGGTGTACAAGAAGCAGGAAGGGAGCATGGCCAGGACAGGTGACCCGAACTAGCCAAAGTATGGGAATATCCCCATACCATAGAACATCATGCTCAGTACATAAACTGGGGGGAATTGGCTGGGAGGGGTGGATTGCTGTTCAGGCATCGGTCAGCGGGTGGTAAGCAATTGCATTGTGCATCACTTGTCTTTTCTTGTTTTTTGGTTTTGGGTTTTTTTTGTTGTTATATTCCTTTTCATTATCATTATTATTGTTATATTTTATTATTATGGTTAGTATTATATTTTATTTTACTTTAGTTATTAAATTGTTCTTATCTCAACCCACGAGTTTTACTTTTTTTTCTGATTCTCCTCCCCATCCCACTGGGAGTTGGGAGGAGTGAGCAGCTGCGTGGTGCCTAGTTGCTGGCTGGTGTTAAACCACAACACTGTAATTACCTTGAAAACACCAAGTAACACCCACAGGCTGCAGTTTACACCAGCCTTGCACTTCTACGACACACTGAGCATACAACTAAAAAGATGAGAGAACCTGCCATAGACCAGTTTGTCAGTCAAACAGATTTGCACCTCACCTAAAGCCTTCTCAAGCATAGCTTTACCCTTTAAACCAAAGACACTGAACAAAACTTCCATATATAAATCCTGTCTTTTTCCCTTGCCCAGAGCAGTCTATACGACATCTTTCTTCTTGTGCAGGCTCTCTCTTGGAGCTTTTCCCTCCAGCCAAACTCAGTAGTCTATTATAAGAAACATCTGACTCACTCTCAGCTGTCACTGGTTCCTCCATTACCACGGCCATGTAACTCGAAAGGGTATACCTCCAAAAAAGGTCTATCTATGAATAAGTCTGGTTGTCTGCAGAACAGAACTATACCTTAAAGTTTGATGTTGCACTTACCCTGAATTGTTACGTGTGTTTCCACTTGGTTCTGAAGACCAAAGCAAAGCAATAGGAAGCCAAGGGGATGTGCTGAGTCTAGGGTGCTGAAGAGCCACCTTGAGGGCTCCCAATACCACCTTCTGGCCAGTCATAGTTGCGCAATAGCTCTTGGTTTTGCACATTTTTGAGCTTTTTGAGCATTTAATGACTTCCAGTCAGAAAGTCATTAACAACAACAGAAAATTAAAATCAGCTCAATTAACTTTTTGCTCATCAAAATACCTCTTTTCTTTTTTTTTCCCCCTCATTCTTACAAGAACATACTAAAAGAGGGGTAAAAAAATCTTAAATCTGTCAAAGGACTGAAACTTGTTGAAATAATTTGTAATTCCTTGTTTGCAACAAAGTTTGCCCAAGATTGAATGAAAACATGGACAAACATGTTTACTTCAGTGAGGCACCTATGCAGGAGCCTAACTATCCAAAACTCCCTATATTAGCAACAGACAGATTAAGAGAGATGGGACGAATCATTCCTGGGATGTGCTTATCTCTTTGTACTGATTGCAAGCCACTCTAAGGTGACTGTGCTTCTAACTCAAGTTTTGCAGCTAAGTGTGTCAAATTAGATTAAATGAATCTGTGCCAGAGTAAGGAAAGATGTCAAGTTTTTTAATATCACCAGATTAATATATAGTAAAGAGGCAGGTAGAAATCCATATCAAATGTCTCTGATATATGTGGTCATGTGGAGCACAGGCTCTACTCCTGGCAATGAGTGTCCTTTTGGTCAAGTGATTTAAAGCTGTACCAGTTGTGGAACATGACAGCATGTATAGGATACAGTTATTATTTTCTGAGCACTAAAGATTGCACAAAACTCCCTGATTATGTAGGGAAGAAAGCACCCTTTTTTAGGAATTGTGTTAGCGTACAGTTCAAATCTAAGTTGAAATAACATGTGAGAATCAAATATAAGCAACAGGGAAAAAAGACAATACAAAACAAAAGGAAGGATTACTTTACCAGTCAATAAGACAAAGCAGTTATTTACCTTGCTGGTATGTCTCACTGCCTTTTTCTTTTACATTAGGATATGCAGTCTCAAATTAATTATTTAAGCACTGCAAATTTCAATAAAACAAAAAAGACAGAAAACCTAAAAGTATACAGTATTTTCAATACTACTGCTGAAGGTAACTTGAAAGGCAGGTTTGACCCTTGAGCCACCTCCTATCTACTGACTTCTACTGAGTTCTAACCCCACTTAGACTGAGTTTCAAGACACAGCTATAACCTTAACTATTGTGCACTTAAGACAGGCGTGTATTGTCACTTAAGACAGGTAGCTATGATAAAAGAAATATCCCTAGTGTTATTTATGGTTAGTTCCTGATGCATTCCATTTTATATGAACTTCAATTCAAAGAGTAGATGGGTGAAGCAGCTCCCAGGGCAAGACATCATTCTTTATTATTGTTTGGCCTGTGGGGTCTCTCAAAAAAACCAAACAAAAAATCTTGTCTTCAGTCTTAAACTATGATTAACTCAGAAAGGCTTTTTATTAACAAACCAACCCCTTTTCTGTTTATGGGTCTGACTTGTTTCCACTGAAATAGCTGCTGAAACTCCTGCTGACTCGAGATGTGCAGTATCTTGCCCTTCATAGGAACATAAATGCCGCCCAGTTTCACTGACTGTGAAAGGCCAGCCTTAGTTTCAAAAGGACATTTCCCTTTTCTCACTAGAGGGACACATTTATGTGCCCACGAATGAGAAGGTGACTCGGAACAGTCAGTGTGGATTTACCTGACTCGGAACAGTCTGCATGGATTACCAAGTGTAAATGATGCCTGACCAGCCTGGTTGCCTTCTGTGATAAAATGACTGGAGTTGTGAAGGAGGAAAGAAAAATGGATTTTATTTACCCCGACTTTAGCAAGACTAAACACACACAATATTCTGCCACAGTAATATTTCATCCAAGTTAGTATCTTAGAGTCTGGATTGGTGAACAAGTAGATGGGTAAAAAATTGTTTGGACGATCAGGTTTGGAGGGCTGTGGTTAATGGATCATATGCTGCCTGAAGGCCAGTAATGAGTATCACAAGAATTTATCCTGGGACCTGTTCTGTTTCACATCCTTCTTAATGACCTGGAGGAGGCAACAGAGGGCATTCTCATCGGGTTCCCAGATGACAACAAATTGGAGGGACCAGCTAAAATGTTTTCTCACTTGGACACATGAAAGCTTTCCCCTTCCCAAACCTTTCTTCTTCTATCACCAGGGATACACTTGTCGATCAGAGGATTACAGAGAATTTAGCAGTTGTGATTTTTACTGACACATTGAGTCCTCTTAGTGATATGCACAAATCAGTAATTGTACCACAAGCTGAGTCTCTCATTATAGTAGGAACTGTCTTTCCAAATATTTCATGACACAATCCCTTAATAACTCTTCTATGAGATCTCTGTCTAGGATAGGTGACTAATCAATTAGACAAAAAGCTACTATAGAGCTTTAAGGCATTAGACCTGAACAGTGCTTCCAAACTTTACCTTGTTGAGGTTTGATCTCTGTTAGTCTGATTCACACATGCAAATGCTAAATTGCTATCACAAAGGAACCCACTTTTAATTCCTCAGTGCTTGGCTTTGTAACCATAAAACTGTTTTGAATGTAGGAGACACATGCAAAGCCAGGCTGTGCTGGAGCCAGTGAAGGTCCCAAGCAAAGGGATGGCCTTGAGCATCTTGCCTGCACATGTCTAACTCACACACTGGAGGACAGACAGTAAATGCTATCAGACTTAATCTAGGAAGGACTCATGCAGCACCAGGCTTCACAGAATTGCCCTGATTGCTGTCTCTCTTAAAATGCTTTGTTCATACAGAATAGCAATTACCTTCTTGAAAATGACATGAGAGAGTGCCTCCCTGCCCATTAGAATTGGTACTTTTCAGAGAGAACAGAAAACTATTCTTTTCTTAGTGAGCATACCCCATCATGGAAGCAAGATACATGAAAAACACTTTGACAGGCATAGCAACTTTGTATCTTGCATGTATCATCATGTTATTGGATCTTTTTTGATATTATCCTGTGTTTTCCCTTTGATGTGCTGAGATGGTTTCATTTTTGGTATTTCAAAAGCTTATTTTTCCTTCTCAAACTACTTCCATATACAAAATTCTATAAGGAAACACAATATTCTGTTTGCTATACAGATAACTTTTTAAATTGAAATCTTACTTCTGTGTAATGGCTCACCCGAAAAAGGTCTTCCAAGCTTCTACTACACCTTTCTTCAATTCCTCCCTTGGTATTTCAGTTATTCTGTCTTGAAATTATGAACAATAAAACCCTCTTATAAAAGGTAGAATTGCACTTCTAAGGTTTCTTTTTTATGATAACAGCAAGGAAAATACTCCTTTTAAAGTAGAATTGTTCATTTAATAATCTCTGAGATCAGGGTGTTTTCTGTGTTAGGTATTCCAATACTGTTCACTTATTAGTTGTTCCTTGACTATTTCAGTATCATATTCTTGACAAAGATTTTATAGATGTGGCAAAAAACCTCCAACATATATACAGCAGCAGTGCTAAACAGATGCCAAAGTTTCACAGAGGCCAGATAGATGCTGCTAAATAAAAAATAATGGGGGATAGCCGCACCACACACTTTGACTAAGTAACTTCAGTGCAGTTCAGTATCTAAAATCTGTATATTTGGAGAAAAAAGGTAGGTGCCCAGATGGAGTACGTAGGTACTCAGAATACTCTAGTTGGAGCCCAACGAAGCCATATGAATATTCCCACAATGTCACAGAACTATTTCAAAACACCACTAATCCCAGGAAGGCTTTTTCTTCCAAGCCATGTCTAGGTATGAGGATGACCATTCTAGGAAATAGGGGTAATGAAAGTAAATTAAAAGCTCACGTCCTTTGTCCAACTAATTCACACGTGGAGCATGAATCTTGTCCATAATTATTGCAAATTAATTAACTGAGTGGTCAATGCATATTTACAAACTTGATAGGAAATCTCTTTTAAAAGTTGTTTGGTTTTTTTTTAATCTCCAAAACTCTAAGCACAGACAAGCAAAATTAAGTAAGAGCAAATTCATTTTCACCTCTCCTATTTAGACCTAAATTCTTCTACCACCTACCTGTTGGTGCCTAAATGCACTAAAATTTTATTTACTAAACTACTGAAATAAAACTGATAACATGGTTTCAATTCCTAATGGAGGACTGTCTATGACAAACTATGGTAAAAATAGGCATGAAGTCACAGTCTAAGAGCACTGATGTGACTTTAAGCTATCTGCAAGCAGCAATACTGTATCGCTTCCTTTCTGCAAATTTATAAAAGACATTCTTTTTCAAACATAGCCAGACTGCTAATCAGTTAAATGCAAGGCAAACTTTTACCTTCAAACAACTGTAAACTTATAGTTCCAGGCATCTCTTCTTTATTGAGAAGACTGTTTTTTTTAACATCATGTACAAAAGTATTCAAAAAACCCTGACACTCTGGGTTGTCATTTTCATTCACAATCATTAAAGAAAACTCAAATTTTAAAGCTTTTCACTGTTCGTTAAATGTTATGTCATACTAACCTGATGAAGCTGAGGAACGTTGTGATGAAAATTAACAGATCAAAGGTATTGCCAACCACCTTTAGCAGCATTGGGGGAAAAAAAATACTAATGATTATGCTAGAACTGAAACTTTTTCTTTAGTAAATACTTCTTCGGATTGTGCCTTCTTTGGTGCTAAAAGCAGAGTTCAGGAAAAACTGCTAGTTGCCTTTTATTGTCAAGGTAATTGGTACATATTGTTTACAGAATATTTATCAATGCTCCCATTGTGTAGTGTACCATCATGAGAGAGAACAAATACGAAATATAATATATATTACTAGCAATTTTGAGGGGGTTTTCTGGCACTAGGTAAATAATAGGCTATTACACAACAGCAAAAATAAATTTAATGTATCAAAATCCCTGCTTACGCTTAGAAGACTTCATAGCTATAGGAAAAACAGAGCACCCAGACCTGACTCACCCAGAGGTCCAGCTGTGGTGGCAAAGCAATTGTGTGTTCAGCTGAAACACCTCACCCCTGCTTTGCAGAAGCTACATCAATAGCAGCTGCTTTTCGCTGAGGTACATGCATCTGCACTTGGGGCTTTGTACATCTCGGATGGGGCTTCACATCCTCATTCACCTTGGGCATGCTGGCAGAGCTTAGCGTTTGAAACATAGTATAAGACACCTGAAGTATGAGGCAAATAAAACCAAAGCTTGACTATTTCTATGACAAATAGTGCAAATCCGCGGTGATGGATGTCACAGCATCTGAATGCCAAGGTAGTTCCATGCTTTAAATTTTGGGTATTGCACAGAGAAAAGGTGCTCTTAACACTCTGTGAACAGCTTAAACACGGCCACCCACGTTACCCTGGGACTGGCACACATGAGCAACATGTTTAATTTCCATAAGCTGAGCTGACCAGAAACAGCTCTGCATTTCAAACGAGAAGCAGTGCTGTCTTTCCAGGGTGCTGTGTGCTGAACACGTTAGCCTCTCACTCACCTCCATTCACTCCCTTTATATATCAAAGTGGGGCAGCAAAGAAAATAATATTTCTAAAAGACATACCCAACTATTGTCTCAGACATAAAAAAAGAGCACACAGAATACTTACCTTGCTAAAGAGAGAGTCTTCCTTAAGTAAAAAACTGTCCATTTCCCAGCTTGTCAGAGACAACTGATAGAGGAAGGAAGCACTTGTGACACCAAATATTCAAGCAGAACCAAGCTAATCCAATCTATATATCTACCTATCTATGTATAAAAGAAATCAAAAGCTATTCCTTTCTCCTGCAATAACTCAAAAGAAGGGACACTGGGCTGGATTTTTGAAGTCTGTGGCAAAACTTTATTCAATACTGTGTAGAGGTAAAAAGGCTGAGCATGTACTTTTTTTTGATCATAGATTAATTGCCTGTTTTTAATAAGAGCTAAACACCTGCAGCTTTTATACAAGACGAGACTGTGAAGGCTGAGTTTTTCCAGGAAAAAAATAAGCTCAATTCCTCTTTTTGAAAGTCTTTGACAATAGATGTGTAATTATCAAGAGCAGCATATCTGGAATATCAATATGATGAGCTAAAACATTACCCATTTTTAAGAACTCACGTTCACTTAATCATTGCTCTGCAAGTGTAAGCACATAAAAGGATTACACAAAACCAGAAGTAATTTATGCAATAGATCCACCTCACTTTTTGCTTCTGTGGCTCCTTAGCACAAGTAGGGAAGCAACAAATCGAGGGCATGTGAGCATGCCAGCTTTCCCAATTTCCATGACTTTTCAATAAACAGAAATTCCTCCCTCTCACAACTGTTATTTTCAGAACTTTCCAATCTTCAGCGTTATGTAAATGTAGAATTACTCCAGAGTTAGCAACTGCTATGAGTTCATACCAGGATATTTGAACTCTTCTGTTTTTCTTTAACCATCTGAAAGTAAAATGTGGTTCTTTTTTCTTCTATGAGAAATAGATAATTAAAAAAACCCGTGCTCTTATGAAAAAATATTTAATGAAAATTATAATGAAAACACATAAAGAAAATGTATTCTCTGGCTTTGAAGAAAGAATTAAAGTCTGTAAGTACATTCGAGTAGGGAGTCTCATTATTACGCTGGATAATTTACAAATATTGAGACTTATTTCATCTAAGGCTTCCTGTCCAATTATTTCAGTCACTTCATTTAGAAAGCCACAGGAAAGGTAAGATCTGTTTTATAGAAAAAACTATACAGTATACAAGTATTTATAGAAGCTGCCCTCCTAGAATAGTTGGAATCCAGAAACCCTCAGAAAACAGAAAAGAAACAAAAAATCTTGAAAATGAAAGTTCTTATCATTTTAGCTGCATCAAGATTGTGAAAGAATGGAAGACAGCAAAGAAAAGAAAGGTATATCAAAGGTGCTAAAAAAATAAACCAGCAGAAAAGTTCTGAATGTGTTTAAGACATTCAGAGTCAGCGTGAAGCTTGTACTTTGAACACAGAAGGTAATTAATGGTTGAGAGAGCTTACCCAACAGCATGGCTGACCCTCCTGTCTTAAGCACTGGACACGTAGGTGGCTTCTTTTTCCTGTGATCTGCTCTGACTCAACAAACAGCTATGGGCTTGGTGCAGAAGTTGAGATCTGACCTGCAGGAAGCCAGATTAGATGATCAGAACAGTCTTAAAACAGCCCCGACGCCTGTGAACCTGTGACAACAGTGGTTTGCGTAACTGAACGGAGTTTGACTTCAGAAGGGGACAGAGGATAGGAGTAAATGTCTCTAAAGTCTTGGATACAGCTAAGGCAACCACCCAAAGATGAACTTTAAGTCCTTCTCACTTGGGGAAACATTTTAAAAGCATGTTAAATTTCAAGCATGCATTGAACTCTCTTGTTCTCAATGAGATTTAGGTATTATGATTAAATCTCTCTTCCAGTATTGTCTTCAAGAGGGATATTTTCATAAATTGGGATCTGTAGTGACTAAGCTGATCTTTAGGAGCAGTATTGTATTGTTAGACAACACTGGGGAGGAATATGCTTCAGTACAAAATTTTCACTAAGCACTAGCTTCTGGCCTTACCTTCTCAGACAAACACCTATACTTCAAGAATAGTTCAAGCCTCGAGTCAGGCTTCAAAAGCCTTCTTGACACCTAACCTCCCACCTATACCTCAGACCTGATTTTAAAATAAAATTTTGTTTTCATAAATAAGGATATTTAGAAATAAATATTTCAAGTGCTATTAGAGGAAAGTGCTAAACAATGTCCAGTGGAAGTGCATGCATCAGGCCAAGGAAGAGTCCTGCAGAAAGAATTGCCAGCTCAAGGGGAGAACTCTGTTTTCAGGGTTGACCCCACCACTGCGGCAGCCCTCGCACCGCAGCAGGAGTCACAGAGCACAAGCCTGGACCTTGCTCAGCATGTCGCTGCTTCACCATGTTGTGGGGCGGGCTACAGTAAAATCAGAGGACAGAGTCTTGCTAGCAGTCTCCTTGTTATGATCCTAGGAAATATATCTAAGTCGGGTAAGTATGCTGCAAGTAAGTAAAAGAGAATCTTCTGTCTTGTAATCCTGGCATCATATTACCTGTTCATAGCGATAATAGAAAAATATTTGATGACTAAGTAGCAGTTTTGGAGAAATGCTAGATAACTTAAGAGACAATAGCTACCGGGGGGCTTTAGCTTATAAAACACAGAGGATTTTATGAACAGGACTGGAAGATCAAACTTATGCTCATTTCAGATAAAAACTATGGGCTTGTCTTTATTCTTACATCAGTGGAAATGAAGGAAATCTCTTGGTTTCAGTGGACTTAGTGAAGTCACCAAACCTCCTTACCAACAGCTACTGAGACTTTAGAGAGGTAACTGAAAACTTAGGCCACCAAGGCCAATCATCAACCAGTGTAAAATGACTTAACTTTTGCTTACTGTAACAATAGTGGCAAAGAAAGCTGAGGTGTAACAAGGATATCAACCAATATAGTGAACAAATAAACTCAAGCTAATACAAAAGGTTGGGTTATTTTTTAATTTTCAAGGGAGAATTTAATTGCAAGGCAAAAGCTATTACAACAGAGCAATAGATGCACAAATATTGAAGTGAAATGTACTGTCTGCATGCAATAGAGAACTATTAACGAGAGCTCCACATCTCACTACGCACTGATTTTCATGCTACCATTAGTCCTGTGGGTGAGAACTGGCATTGCTGACTGCCATATTGTTGTTATGTTTAGCAGAAGTATCGCAAGAGCAGGGCCAATACAGTCAACGTGGAAGTCTTGAAGCGGCTACTCCTGTGTAAATGAATCAGATGAGGGGAAAAAAGCATCCAGAGTTTCTTCCCACCTCACCCTTAGAAGAAGCACCTGCATATGGGAATTTGTCCTGCCTCCTGCTGACAGTGCTGTAAAGTTCAAATAAAGTACCTCTCAGCAAGCTGAGAGAGACAGAAGTCCAGTTCTCTGTACTGGGTACTACCTGCTACACACATGCTGCATCTAATAGTATAGTGTTCCTCTAGCAAGGACTGCAGCCACCTGCCTATCCCCAGCTCCCCCACAGGCCTCAGGAGTGGGTATAACTTCACAGTTGCCTCGGACTGTGCATTAGTAGGCAGACTTCCTAGACCAAACATCTACTGCACCTCCAAACTTGTCCTGCTCTTCATTTATGCCAAGCAGACCTTTAAGATTTCTAGAAATATAGAGGAAAACAGGAAAGAAAGCACTTAAATTTATTTGCTATCATGATGCTTGTGGTGCCACATGAAAAACAGGCTTTTTCAGTACTGCTGAGTTGTATTTACAATTCATTGTACTGGCAATGTTGTTCACGAATCCCAGCAGGAGTCAGCCAGTAGTATCCAGCACATTAAGATGAGAATACTTCCCAAACATCTTTGACTTCCTAAGCCTACCAGCAGATTGATGTTTAGAAGAACATGCAAGTGGGCTAATTCACTTAGGTAAAACACCTGTTTATGTGGATGCATATTTAGCTAACAATCACAAGAGCATTCCAGATGCCTTTAGAAGACCTTGAACAGGATGAACAAGAAGACAAAATAAAGAGATACCAATTAGAAAAACACAGGCGCACATTCCACGATAAAGGGAACTTGGCACAAAGAACCTCAATTAGGCAGTTTATCTTGACCAATTAGACTGAGACAAGTTTCACATGTTTTAGTTGGTATAACCAATTAAGTCCTATGTTTATGCGCATGTACAGAGGTGGCATAACCAATCATATTTTATGCTTGTGCGTGTGTACAGTGACTTTGCAGAATATGTGATTATAAATATGTGTATGTTTTAGCAATAAAAGTCATCGTCTGTTTTCAACTTTGCTGGCGTCCATCTACTTCAACCTCCTGCATGTTTATAGGCACAGGGCCAGTGAATAATCACAATGAAATTCTGTGCTCCCCAGAATTTATTATCATATTCTAGAAACAGTTGGTATTAATATGAATGGGCAAGGGGAACTCTAGAGAAAATATTCTCTCATCTGTAATAGCCTCTTAATGCATACTGTTTTTAATTTTTTTTTTCTTAGCACAGAAAGATTTAGGTCAGGAAATATTGTTCATGGGAAACAACTAGTTCATTTGCAAATCCTCCTTGGAATGCACATGCTCTTGGCAGGTTAACATTTGCCTAAAGGGGCCTCTGATGAGGAGAAACAAGGACTTGGGTTTCCATCACAGTCAGTCCATTAGCATTAGCCTAGATGAACACACACTCAGCATTCAAAGACATGAAAACAGAAGTATCCCCTCAAAACAATAAACAATATGGGGGGTAGGGGGAAAGGATGCTGGTAGTATTTCAGGGACGGGGAGGGAGGGGCAGGGGTGAAGAAGGGGAAAAAACCCCACCAGAAAACCACAAACAAACAACTCAAAAAACACATAAGAGATCACTTTGATAGTGGTTTTGGTTTGGGTTTTTTTTTTTTAATGGTGTAACAGCTTCTGCTTTAATCACCTGCCTGGTATGGCAAAACTCTCCAAGGAAGCAGCTGCTCTTTCAAGAACTTTACCTTCTTGCTCCCTCTAGTGTTCCAAGAAATCGCGCACAGTTTTACCTAGCCCTGACCGAATATTTTTCTCATTATTTCCTTTCCCATCACGTCCAGCCAAAGTGACTTGATAAGAAAGGACCGAGACTGACTTTATGACAATAATTTGAAATGTAAACCATCACCTAGCATGCTGCTAAGTATTCCAAATTGTTGTAAGGTCTTTTACATTGCTCAAATTAGTATGTCTTATCTTTTGCAGACAGAGCAATATTTGAACTTGAGAAACAAAGTACAAACATAGGCATTAATACAGCTGCTTTTAAGCACGCATTTTAATTGGACGTTGGTGTCATAGACCCGAGTTGTGATCATCAATTAAACTTTCCTATAACAAAAGAAAAAATATGTCTGCCTGTTGTACTTAGTTGCTTGTCTGCATCATAGTGTAAATACGTAAAACTAGTGACTATTAGCTTCAAGAAAACAAATTTCTAAGCTTAAAGGAAAAGCAAACCTCCACTACCTGTCATCATTAACACTTACAGTCTGCCATAGATGGTGGTATTCCTGAATAATGAATGCCTGAACTACTTGATTATATATGAAAAGCAGTACTGCTACACTTGCACAGGATAGCAAGCAGCAAAATCATATTATTCCCCAAACACCACTGCTACTACATTTTAAAGGTTTAAATCTTTATTTTTAAAAAGAAAAGTTGCACAACTCATATAAAACATGAACACAGCATGACATACTAGCTGCCTGTAACTCCAATCTACCTAAAACAATGCCACTCCCAGGCACCTCAGTGGAACAAGTTGAAGTCTGAAATATCAAGCTAGCAAGACAAGACTGTGTTAATTAGCTTCCTGATGAGTAGAAGTACTTACAGCATAAGCATCTGCAGAATATACTGTGGAAAACATTATTTTGTGAGCAAAACAGGCAGAGCCTAGAAAACTAGCACTTGTAGTTTTTCCAGTACGACTTCTGCCAGCGGCAAGCTGGAAATACCCTCATGGCAATAAAACATAAAGGGACCAAATCCTCTTCTGCTGCATCAGCACAATCCTCCTGGCCCCTGTCTAAATTAAAGATGGGGAAGAGCAAAGCCCTTGCTTCTTGTAGTTTTCAAAGACATTTTCAAAAGCTATTTTTGCTATGCACAGGAACATCTTGGATCCAAAAGATATCAAAAAACCCTTTCTTTTTTCTACATCTACAAATTACTGTATCAAGCTTGCCATAGACAATTGTGGTCTTAATATATAAATATTATTTCAAGTTCCCATATCTAATAGAATGTCATACTCTTTAATGGTATATCAAAAGGGCAAATTTTTTCACTTGTGTACTCCGATTTAAATTCTATTTCCTTCACCATGGTATGTGCCTAAGTCTTGGAAGGCAAATTTAAACCAACTGCTGCACAGAAGGAACAACTATAAGATAACAATGAATACCAAAGTTTTAGCTTCATGTCTAATGCTGAATCACTGATACAGCAATAGATCCTTTTGATACACAGATGTACCTTTTGAGAAATTAACTGAAAACATTTTAAAGGGTCCACATAACGCTGTGTTAACAAACAGGGTCATATTCCCTTTAGAAAATCAGTTCAATGTGAATCAAGAAAATGAGTCATCCTTATTTCCTCCCAGTCTTTCATGTTTCTGGCTGCTCATAGTTTAGTTTCAGATCAAAGCAAGATAAAAGTGAATTAAAGATTCTTCTAATCTGTTATTCATATCTGACTAAAATATATTTCCTTTTACCTACTGCATAATATTTCATATATTTTGGTTTATTGTGTTTTGGTAAGAAAATGAGATACACTATGTTTGAGGAAAACGAAGTTTTCTTTAAATTTAGTAAATACTTTACCTGCACTTACAAGGTAAAACCACATAAAATCTCTACACAGATAAGCAAATAAACTACAACAATCATTAACATATCTATTACCAAAATAGATGTTTATGGTTATTTGGTCGAATTTGTAAGATGAAAAAGCACAGAATTTTCAAAGGCACCTAAAGGATTAATTTTCACAGTAATTTTCATTTGGTAGACTGAGAAAAAAGTAGAGACTTCAGATAGTTTTAAAAGATCTTCTATTTTGTTTGAAAACCTTCACAGCCAAAAATATTTTCTTTGTCCACTTCTACTTTCCCATAGTAGGAAAAAAACCCCAAACAAACAAACAACCGACAAACCCTACACAAAACAAAACACACCCACACCCAAGAAAAAAGAAAAGTGGAAAAAAAAAAGGGGGGGGGGGGGCGATAAAAAAAAAAAAAACCAGAACAAAA
>JAVJGG010000048.1:21536033-21568805 GCA_035590195.1 Aviceda cuculoides
GGGGGGGGGGGGGCAGGATAACAAACAAAAAACCCAGAAGAATAGCTTGTATTTTACTGGTTTCTTACTCAAGGGTGTTTGTTTGTAAAAGATAACTGACAATGCTCTTCAGTAGATAAATTTCAATAACTGCAGACCAGATGACCCTGAAAAAGAACATATTAGAACATATGGGAAGTTCATGTAAGCATTATTCCTTTCCCCAAACCAAATAATAGGGAAAAAGCACTGTTATATCCTGAACAGTCACAGTCCTGTCTTTGCCATGCTGCTAGCTAACATAAATGTTTTCTGCTGGAAGAAACTGCATAGAGGAACAGGTCCTTGGTTTCTTCATGCTTGCTGGTATACTGCCATTGTTTTCAGACATTTCGCTATCTATTTTACACCTAGCACAGTGGCTTTTCTAGGCAGGCATTGTTCTTTCAAGATGGCTCTTGCCATCAGACTTTGCCTTCATAATATAATTAAGACTTGGAGTGCTACATCCCCTCTGGGTGTCATTACAGCCAAAGGGCTACATGCAAACATAGTATTTGCTTTTATGTCACTGTATATTACTGTGATCTAAATCAGTGTCATAACTATTTTATATGCTGCTTAGCAACAGAGGCAGAAACTGCAGCAACTGGGGTCACCTGCAGCATTTCCTACATTTCCCATTCAGTTCAGAAGGAAAGGACTGACCTGAAGACACCAGTCAGATTGGTAATCACAGCCCCACCTATTCTGGCCTCAGAAGATTCAAACCTTGAGCAGAAGAAATTAAGTCTATAGTAGATTTCCCAACTCTGCTCAGACCCACTGAAAAAGCACTAAAACTTATCCATAACTCTGCTGGTTTTGGCTGGGATAGAGTTAATTTTCTTCATAGCTGGTATGGGGCTATGTTTTGGCTTTATGCTGAAAACAGTGTTGATAATACAGGGATGTTTTCATCATTGCTGAGCAGTGCTTACACAGCATCAAGGCCCTTTTTGCTTCTCACATGTAGTTCAGACACGTAGCAGATGCTTGATATTTCTGCTAGTCTCACCTGAAGGTGTGAGGCACAGAAGTCAAAGAAAGGAGAAAGTGGACAGAGAATGGGAAAAATCCAAGCTGGATCAATTTACTGAACAAGTTCAAAGCCATGGTACTCTCATTCTTTGCCCTCTCAAACCTTTATTTTCTAACACCATTGTTGAGAATCTGCCCAAGAACCCATGTTTTATTGTTTTCATGTAGCTAATTCAGTGAACTGTAATTGCAAATGAATAATTGAGGGCTTGTTAGTGTTTGGAGAAATGGTATGTCGTTCATCTTTTGTCCTTTGCTTCTTTCCATTACACCTTTTTATATAATAAAACTGTAGTCTCTAGTCAGCTTTTAATAATAGATGCATAGTCTTATTTCCCAAACACTGGATAACATTTCTTCGTACTCTTAAGGCCAAAAGTCACCTCCCTACTGTCTTATCTGCAGCCACAACTTCATAAGAAGATGAATTTAAGATTGAGATAAAATGCTGTGTAACAGATAAAATTTTTTACATATTAAATTTAACCTAATTGTAAATAGAGGATACACGCAGGAATAAATCCAATTCATGATCACATGAACAGAATCCAAGAAACAGGGTGTGAGGGAAGCAAGTGAGTAGAAAATGATGTAATTTTACATGAACAGGAAAATCATAGAATGGTTTGGGTCGGAAGAGACCTTAAAGATCATTTACTCCACCCGCCCCTGCCATGGACAGGGATGCCTTCCACTAAATCAGGTTGCTCAAAGCCTCATCCAATCTGGCCGTGAACATTTCCAGGGATGGGGCGCATCCACAATCTCTCTGGGCAACCTGTTTCAGTGTCTAACCACCCTCACAGTAGAATCATAGAATCATTTAGGTCGGAAAAGATCTTTAAGATCATTGTGTCCAACTGTAAAGAATTCCTTCCTAATACATAATCTAAATCTACCCTCTTTCCATTTAAAACCATTATCCCAACTCTCTCGGCCTGTTCTCCTGGGGGAAGTGCTCCAGGACCCTGATCATCTTCGTGGCCCTCCTCTAGATCTGCTCAAGCAGGTCCATGTCTGTCTTATGCTGGAGGCCCCAGAGCTGAACATATTACTCCAGTGTCTCACGAGAGCAGACTAGAGGTGAAGAATCACCTCCTTCACCCTGCTGGCCACACTTCTTTTGATGCAGCCCAGGATGCGATTGGCTTTCTGAGCTGCTTGGGTTTGCACAGGCCCACCTCCCAAGCCTGTCAACGTCTCTCTGGACAGCATCCCTTCCCTCTAGAGTATCAACCACACCACGCAGCTTGGTGTCATCAAAAAGTGGGGGCTTTTTTTTTTTTTTTCATTCTGCCTGCTTGAAGGTTTGAACCAACTCCCAGTTTTGTGGAACAACAGGCAAGATAAGCTATTTTGCTAAAGTCTTGCCAAGCCCTGACTGAACTGCTATGGGAACAGAGTGAATTAAGTTCTTGAGAAAACAGAAATTGACTCTTATTCTTCACAGGGATGTGTTTGGCAACAAAAAGCAGCAAAAGAAACACCAATAAATACACTGGCTCAAGCTCTATGAGATGCTAAAGTAGCTCAATTCCCACTGAAGGCCAGGTCCTGATTCTCTATTGCTTCATGCTCACCTGGGAATACAGAACTCTGCCATCCTGATGAGTCAGTGTTTCATCCCATACTTTCTATTGGGCAAAAGGATGTTAAAAATCAAACAAAAAACAAAGGCCTTAGAAATGAGCAGGATTGTAGGTGATCAACACAATACCAGCCAAGTTGATATATAGTGAGAAGCCCTCCAAATGGAAATAAACTTGGCCTAGCAGTGTTCATAGACATTAACAAGGAGAAGAATATCGCATTATATCAGGTTTCTTTTCCACTAGCATTAAAGATTTTTCTTTGTTATCTTATGAAAGTCCTGTCTTTCCCTCCCCAAAATATTTTACATGACCTTTTATTTCTCTGGCTCTGACAAAGACACCACCACTAGCAGGCTACCTCCAACCTTCCTCCACTTCAATTTTACGGCAATACAAATTCTGTCTCAGAAAAACTTTTTCTTTCACTCTACTCCTTCTTTACTTCATTCCTTTCCTCTCCTACTGTCTATCTTTCAGTCTGGCTATATACACGGACTAGGTTTAAAGAACTGACCAAATTGTTGTATGCAATTAAGTTTCCAAAGAAAATTAATCAAAATTCTGATTAGCAAAGACAGAGAAGTATATGCAACTTTGGTTTACCTCTAAATTGTAAATGGCATAAACACCAGCATAGTACGAATAAAAAGCTTTATTTTTTTTTTCTTTTGGCTAGTCAAATTAGGATGCTTCTATACCATGATTTTATAATTCATTTTAGTACAAGAGCTCCCCATATAGAGTAAGCTGATCATCAGTAAACATTTCCCCTTACTATAATCAGCAAGCTGTTTTCAGTAGTGAACTGAGGCAATGGAAATCGAGTTGACCATTTTTTTCACTGTTTTCCTCTCTGATTCAGACAATATAATTAATTCAGAAACCCAAAGTGGAATTACAGAGAAAAGCACAATCTGGTTTGATTAGCACTGTTAGGATCAAACCTTTAGCACCTGATAGTTCAAGACCTAAGAAAAGAAACATTATCATTAAAACGGTGCAAGTTGAGCCAGCACACCTGTTCAGCAGCCATCTGCTGCAAAAGAATCACCATCTCTTCAAAGCTATTCAACAAAGATTTTTTCCACTGCTAATTTCTACCACATTACTTTAACAACACCTGCATTTTTATTTGTGTATACACACACAAAACCCCACATATTCTGACAAAAAAAAATATTTTTCCTCTCTATGCTGCTTCTTCTCCCTCAGTCAAACTAGTTGTTCACACTTGACTTTCACCTCATTAGCAGTTCTGGGAATACTACTTATTGAGTGCTTTACCTACTAAAACACCAACATGAGACTGAAACTAAAGTATAAATTCCCAGAATGATTGTAAACTAATTAACTTGAGTATTAACAACAGCATCAGTTGCAGAAGCATGAGTTTAGCAAGGACTACCAAACACATCCAAGAACTCCCCACCTTTAATTACACAGGTCCTCAAGCTAGCTGAGCAGCTCAAATAACAAGGGAACAAAAGGAACATAAAATGGCAAGAAGGAATGGAACAATTTCCATATCAGGAATTACTAAATAAGCTAAAACTTTTCAGCATTGAAGAAAGATGATGAGGTGATGGAAAGGTTTTTTTTTTTTACAGAGCCCAGAACGGTGACTGCCCTAAGGAAGGTAACTAAGGAATGATTCTTCACTCTCTTATGTTTCTTGTGCAAGAACAGGAGGCATCAACTTAAACTATGAAGAAGGCAATGCAAAATCAGTAAGAGGAAGTAATTTTCCTTGCAGCACAAAGGGAAACTGTACAACTCATTGGCACAGGACACGCTGGATGCCAGAACTTAACATGAGCTGAATAAGAGATTAGAGAAATTCATGAGAAGAAAAGAAAATAATCCACTAAGACCACCTCTGTCTTTGGAAGCCTCTAAGCAACAAACTGCTGACGGGTGCTTGAGTAACATGGAAAAAGTTAACTTCATGTGCTTACCTCGTCCCTGTACTTTTGCCTCCTGGCCGCTGTCAGAGAGAGGATACTGTGCTAGACAGGTCTTTGATCTGACCTCACAGCTGTTTCAGCATAAATATCACAAAGAGGATGTCAGCCTGGGCTAATCACCCAAATGGTTCCTCAGTTCTCAGATGGGTTTTGCAGCCTGTGATACAGTTCCATAGCTACGCTGTCAGCAGTACAAAGACAGATAATATAAAACTACTTCAGATATGTCTACACAAGCTGCACTCACACACTAGAATGAAGTGTAGCCTGATCTATACTGATGAGGAAGTCCTCTGGGTGCTTTCCTGGTGCTCTTTCTAGCCTTGCAATGGGAATGGAAGTGGATTTAGTTGTCCAAAGGCTGAAAATTCTCATAAATACCAAGCAGAGGAGTTGCCACTTGGGGCAGATCAAGTAATAGTAACTTCTCAATGTTCCCTTCTGCCCATTCCTCAGAGGTCCTGGTTCACAGATTTGAATGGGGACAAGAAGAGAAGTTGTTGAAACGCAATGCCTTGTGGCCACACAGCTGAGCCTACACTTGGGTGGTCACAAGGGGTCCCTAGAGGTACTAACCGAGTGTTTATTGAAGCTTGACCATGAAATCCTGTTTTCTGTGAAGGTTGAAAAAGAAAGTCCACTATCAGCAGATTTCTACTTGCTTTAACAAAAAAAAAAGAAACCCACAAAAAAAAAAATCTGTATTTTCATTTAAAACTCTTAAGAGTTTGCTTGGCCGCAAATGAACAAAACCAAAACGCAGAAACCACTGTTTTAACTTACAGCAGGGTCTGGAATGACCAGTTCATTGATTCACCACCTCTTCTCTCCCTCAGTCAAAACTGCTGAATGTAACCTCAGAAAAATCAAGAACATGGCCCTATTTCCTAAACCTTGATGAATAAGAAAAGCATGTGATAATCCATATGCTTTTTTTCCACTAATCAGAGATTACACTTCTCGGAGAATGTTGTGGAACATATACACATCAAAAAATTCCAGCTCCCAGAAAGTTTATTGGTAGAAATAGAATGTGCATACTTTATGTATGCGCTAGTATGATTGATCAAAAGATTACTTCAAAATGACATTATTGGATAACAAAATAAAAAATAATAAAGAGAATATTGCTGTTTAATGTCTGCAAGGAACCACATCTTTTAGAATATATGCCACAAATCAAAGACGGGGAATAATTTGTTACTGTGCTGTTTACCCCTCTGCTTTGGTTTACATTCATTTGCAGACAGATGTGGTTCTACTCCCCCTAAGTGAATAGGCCTCATCTAGACAAGCTAACTTAGTTATTCCACTATGATTGCTGTAGCACAGGATACAGATTCAGGTCATTCCCCTTATAGCTCTAGACACAAGTACAATTTACAAAGAGAACAAAACTTGAACAACACTGAAAACAAAACACTTTGAAAAATGTTGAAAAAAGAAGCACAAATCAAAATAAAATTATTAAAACAAATACATCACAGTTTAATTTAAAATCACACAATAAATTTAATTACTTCATTTATTAAGTGGCAGGTAAGGACAATATCTAGGAATGAAAAAAGATTATTAAATTCAAAAGAGTTGCTTTGTTTTTTAAAAAAATGCTAAAAACAAATGAAAATATACTATCAGTTCCAAATGTGAATTCCTCCTGCAATTATTCAGAACAACATCCGTGTTGCTGAACAGATAAACTTGACTAGATACAAACAAACAGACATAACAAATAAATTATACAATCTGTCTTCTACATACTATTCATAGATTTTGTTTCATCGTTTTTTAATTGATTATGATTTTTCCAGGGTAACAATAGAAACATGAAAAGAGTTATTAAAACAACAAGTAACACTTGTTCAAGTATATTGTACATGCACTATTTGTTCACAGACACTCCAGGCTTTCATAACAAGCCATCTAAAGTTAATTTCTATATTTACTAATATCATTGCCATAACAGTGGCAGCCTGAGGTTGAGCAATGCAGGGTACACCTTTGCCTTGCTCTCTGAATGTAGGTATGTAAGTACTCAGGCATGATTTCCAAACATGTGGTAAAAGCCTCAGAAAATCTTGTTAATTGTTTATACATGTGCACACACAAATCTGTCTGTATACCAGCTTGTATGCCTGCACATACAGGCAAGTATCAGAGATCTGTTACTCTAGTATTATTTATCTATTACATTTCCAGAGAAACAGGAACAGCAGCAATATAATTCTGTGCAAGGCTGATGGCGCAGCCCACAAAGAACCAAAACTGTTCCCTCAAAGTACCTTCTGGGCCTCAACAATGAAAAAAGCAGGAGGAAGTAACATTATCATTGTGTTGCTATCACTGTTTTCTGGAGTAGTGGGGTTTTAAGTGAATTTTAAAAAGAAATAATAATCAGGATATTACACACTAAAATGTCTATTAAAAGGACCTTATCAACACTTCAAGGTCAAATTTTCAAGTTAAAAAGTGCTAGAATGGAGACCAGCTGTGAAACTAAAATTTAAACCACTGGTATATTTGCATTATGTAATAAGTTTTAATTACTTCAGGACATCACATCTCTTCATGAAATCCCTATCACGAATGCCTTACAGGATGTACTGGAGGTACGTGCTCAGACAAGTGGCTTTATTTACTGCAACATCTAGAAAGCGTTGCAAATAAGATAGCAAAGCTGATGAGAAAAGGAAGGAAAGTGCTTCATGGTTCTGGTATGGCCCTGGGGGACTGAATCCTACCCTTCCATGCCAGTACGCCTGTGTGATCTGTGGTAACTCAGACCATTTTTCGCTACTGCTTTCCTATCTTGCTAAGGGCCCAGCTTGAGACCTAGGGCTCCAATCTGCAGAAGGAATTTGTAGTACTTTCAGAAACACCCACAGCTACAGCTGAAGTTAACAGGCATTGTACTTGGAATGCAGTGTTAAACAAATGGAAAATTTTTAGCTATAAACTGCTCAGATTGACTATGCAAACCCATTTAACTTTAGCATCATGCTTCAGTTACTCCTCTATAAAATGGGAATAATTATTTCAAATCCCATTTTCCAGTAGTACTGCGGAAAACACAGATGTTGATATTTATGAAGCCCTGCTCCAGTGAATGCTGATAATACAGTATTTAGAGACAGGTGTGAAAAACATCTAGTAAAACAGTACACAGATCACATACTAGGGAAAGAGAAGAATACAAAATCTTAATTAGCTGCTGCTCATTGAATGAACAGGTACACAGATACAAGGCAGTGTCCTGTGGAAAACATAGTATGAAATGACAAAAAAATGCCTTGTAATGCACACGCACAGTAGGGCTGAATTAATATTGCACAAAGTTTTATGAGAGTGCAAAGATATTGCTCATTTCTGAACTCTCAATCTGTGTGTTTTTTAAATTCTAAGAACTATTCTTCAAGCTTTTCTCTGGGAAGATAAACTAATAGCTATATTACATGAATACCCATCCACTGCCTTAATACATTTTTCATGTACAAAAGGAATTTGGTTTCTAGTCAACAGGAATAAAAATAATATTCACTTCTATATTTTATGTCGTATAAGAAACTTACTACTAGTATATCTGTTCATATGGTAACACTGTTTCCACTGAAGGCTGAAATATTGATGAGATCTTTAAACTTAATCCTCTCTTTTCCATTTAAGAAATCTACATGTGTGAGTTTGAGAAAACCAAGAAAATATTCTCAGTCAACCTTTTTAAAAAAAAAAAAAGGTAAACTGTAAATAGCTTGCTAACACATTTTCCATTCTAACTCTGCTATAACAAATGGATTAATTGTTGGGTACTGTAATCAGATGGCTTGCTGATAAAATTTGAGCAGAGACTTGATGCGTGTCCAGCACTTGAAAAATTGGTATGGGTTTTTCAGCTACGAGAATTCTGTCCAGATGGCCCTATAATGAAGGATAGCATTCAAAATGTTGTTCCCAGAGGATTGGCCAGCTGTATCCAACATAGAAATGCTTTTTAAAAAAAAAAAACATTAAGTATCACAGAGAATACTGGAGAGAGCATTTAAATGTAATCCATTCACAATTTAGAGTAATTGACTCAGTTGGCAGGAGTCTTCTAAATTATGTTTTAAGGGGCACAACTGCTAACACATCTATCTCATACAAACTATATCTAGAACTAAGATGCTGACTTTTTCAAAATTGCCCTTCAGTTCATTCTTTCCAGCTAACATCTTTCTTGGCATTATTCAGAAATTTGCCACCTGCAACAAAAGGCCTTTCTAAAGAAGTCCAACACTTACTATTCTACTGAGAAATATTTGAGAGTACTTTAAATCTGTTTAAACATAGATAAATAAAGTCAGGGCTCAACAGCCGAGATCCGAAATCCAAACACCTACATTTGTAGCAAGAAGACATTTTTGGATGAGCATTTTGTAACAGGCTTGCACAAGAGCTGGAAAATTCAATCAAGTCTCACACATTAGAAGCAGCATCACTTTTTATATCCCCATGAAACTTTTATGTTTCACATTAGCATCTTGCTGGAACTCACCCATACCCTTCATTGCGGAATTTTGTACCACCATCTGACAGAGCTGTAGTCAGTCCAAGATTACTGTCTTTTACATCTGCCAAGGGCTGAAAGTGTAGCGAGAGGGAAAGCTGAATCCTTGAAACTTCCCACCACAGCAGAAAAACAAATTTAACAGGGCTCCAAGGATGACCCAGTAAGCCTTCATCACACATGCATCAAAAGTTGATCATAATCTAGACTTTACAGGCTGGAATAGTACTAAAGGAAAAGCAAATAAAGTAGTTCTGAGGATTTCCATCAAGACAAACAGAATTGGCAGGAAGTGAAGAAAAAAAAAATCATTTTAGTGGACATAGCTATATTTAAAAGAGGAAAAAAATTTTTGAGACATACTAATGTAATCACATGTAATATAAAAATGTGCTCCTAATGTTATTTCTTACAACACAGGACTCATTCTATCATAAAAAAAAAGCTGTATGAAAGTTTTCTTTGGTTTAAGTGTTCATACAGTGTTTAGATTTCTTTCCTTCTTCCAATCTTCAAAGCTAGATCAGGTCACTTGTACTTGATTTTAAAATATTTGTTCAATTTGATTTGTAGAAACAAATTGAAGACAGACTAAAGGATATCCAGAGCTGCTTATAAATAAGAGCAAATTTTTAAAAAAGGCTGTAAAATCTAACAGAAAACCCACAATAATCTACAACTATGGTCTCCATTAATTTATTTTAGTACTGTTCTTGCCTGTTAATGTAAATATGTATATTACTAGCATAATTCATTCACACACGTAGCACACAAAAGCACCATCAAAACCCAATTTTTATGGTACGAGTAATTTAGATTAAATCAGATGCAGCAAAATCAGTTTTGCTTATGCTTTCCTTCTCTTACATTGCTTCATGGAAGAGTTTTGTTAAACAAAATGTAAGGCGATGGAGTTTTTACTGTGAGCTGGTGCCAGGGACAAATACATTAGACAGTGCTAATTGCCGAAAAACATTGAAAAATAGAACTGATTAGTAACTATATCAGTAGAGGTGGCTGTTAAGAAGTGTTCTTCTGCCAGTAGGTGTTTCCTAATAGTATATTTAGAAAACTTTACGGTCTATCGCTTCAGAAGGAACAATGTTTTCCTCTCTACGGCAGTGAGAATGACAAGGCTATTAAATCATAGGGAGGGAAGGAAGATGGGAAGGAAGGAGAAACTCAATACTTTTTCAAGTCCTGGAAGTTTTTCAGGATGTTCACAGGTGGAGTGGAAAGTGAAAAAATTAAAATTTTAAAATAATTTAAAGTTTAATTTATTTGAATGGTTTTCTTTGGAGTAATAAGTAAAAGAATCCTGCTTCTCTTATGCTTCCCCATCTCATGTAAATGCAGAAATCCTCCATAAGGTATATGGTAGCATATCTGGAAATTGTCTTCAAATAAGTTTGGAACATGAATTACACAGAGGTACTGAGTTTCTCAATCTCCTAACAATTACTTTATTTATTAGGTGTGTGATAGCCTGAGGTTTATGATGGAACACTGTATTGGCAAGTATTGGAGGGAAGTTTGGAAGCTAGAGTAAGCAACAAAATGATAGAAGTGGAGGGACAGTCTTTGGGTTCTCCCCAGCACTTACCAAAAGTTTTCCAAAGAAAGCATGGAAATGTCTTTATTGTATGGTTAATTAAAAAAAAATAACTGTCCTACTTACATGAATATGGTGCATACTTATGATGTCTTGCTTTCTACAAAAAGATGCTGCTAAAGGAAACATCTGCAGTGGCAGAACAATGACAAAGTCACTGAAGATAAAAGTGAAGCTAGCCTTTCTGGAATGTCCGATTTTGCCCTCTCAAGGTCAAGCTGAAAAGACAGAGACACATACTCACTTGAGGATCTGAAACGTAAAAAGGGAGACCCACATTTATCCAAGCTAACTTTATCCACTCAGCTGAAGTACCTAAGTAATACCATTTTTCCTTATTAGGGGACACACACATCTTCAAAAAGCAGTTTTGCCTGTCCAAGGTCTGCATTGTCCTCTACAGACATCTGTGTCTCTTACTACAAAAGAAATAACAGCTGCCTGCACTTCTGCTTAAGTCCTCCACCTAGTGGGACAACAGGCCACTCTATGTTATGAAATTTGGGAATAAGAGACAGGATGGCAAAGACAAAGAGCTAGATACAAAAGAAGGAGAAACTGCTGAAGAAAGATTGACTTCTCATGCCTCCAGAAATTGAGGCAACTCCCTCTGAAAGGTATGCAAACATGAAAAGAAGGCTATGATCACACAGAACAATCAGAAATATAGATGCAGACCTCAATTTTTTTCACCATCCAGTTTGTAAGATCACTAGCTCAAAGTTTGCCTTGATGAAAAAAACCTTGCAAGGAGAGAGCTTAAAGTAAATGTGAATCAGGCTCATCGTGCTAATGTAGCTGCAAAACAAGGGCCTACGGTTCTACCCAAAGGGAAGGACAGAAAGCCAAAAGTGCCCTCAAGGGACAAGAAGTTATCTGAGACACAGGTAACTTCTGACCTATAACCATGGCAGACAACAATTCCAAAACATTTCTGTAGAGTTTGTTTACATTGTCAAATATATCTGCACCTAAGAGTGCTAAATGTTGACCTAGTACAAAGCAGTGTAGCTTTGCTGCTTGTAAATAAGCTGTATCATTTTACTCAGCTGAGTGTCATAAAAATCCTACTTATTACTGAATGTAAATGTTCTAGCTGTCAGCTGCAGCAACTTTCCCCTCAGTTTCTGATCCCATTTCCATTGCAGTGGTTTGAGCCCATCCTCTAAACAAACATCCTCATTAACAGATATTAAATTAACTCATGAGCAGAGTTCAAGCAGAAGAGAGGCTCGTGCACACCAGGAAAAGGACACAGAACACATAGCATAAATACCTGCAATTGCCAGTGAATTTGGTAGCAAGCAGAGATGGTTCAAAATACATTGCCTTACTGGCTGCTGATCTGTTAAAATCGCTTCTTCCTGTTACAAGAAATCCTCACAAGGAACCAAAGTGTATTTCATCTCAACATGTTGAATTCTCAAAACGTATTTCTCAGGTCGAGTGCAGAACTGCTTCATTTTAGATACAGATCTGTCTCCTTCAACTACCAGTGCAGACTACAAAGCATTTTAGCAATGCCATATGTCAATTTAGCTTGCTAAGATATCCTAATTGGCTCTTTTTTAACTTCAGTGATGTCAGGAAAAGGAAGATGTGCTTAGCAGTCATAAGTATTTATGCCTTGGCACTACTAAAGCGTCTAGCCAGCTCTTAGATTGAATGTAGCTGCAGAAGGTTTGATGTTGACATATAATACCTGGTTTTAATGTGCTGGGGAGAACCAAGACATTTGAAACTTTGATTGACCATAATAGCAAGCTATGTGCAGAGGGCTTCACAATCTTCCATACTACAAAATAAAGTGGGGAAAAAAAGATTGAAATAATAATAGTGAAAACAGAAAACATTATTTATACCTAACTTTAATTAAAGTGGAAGGAATCTGGACAGCTGCAAAAATGGGTACACAAAACCTTTGACTTTAAAGGCAGCAGTCCAAATTGTAACCCTAGTCAGTACACACCTAAAGTTATTACCACGTAACAGCCAGAAGAGCACTCTAAACCAGAATTTATGTTTTTAGTCCAGAACTAATTGGACAATTCTAGCCACAATACAAAGGTTTTATTACCACAGGCAAATACCCGATAAGCAGTCTCAGAAATGCCATTGTGTGTGAGAGCCATGAACTCTGTTATTCCCGGTAATATCTGTTTGCCTCTTACATAGTACATACCCTTAAAAACTAGTTACCCTTAGTCTGACTGCAAGATAGAAGATGATGCAAACCACTATAATCCAAACAGAATGTAGGGCATGGAAATGCACCTGAACAGAAAAGCAGGATCCTGTTAGATAGGACTGCTTCAGATGATAAATAATAACTTCGACTTGTAAAGCTTAGGGCAGATGGGCTGCCATTCTACATATTATACAGGATTTTGTGAGCAGTTCTTCTAAAGCACCACTTTAGACATAGGACATCAGTCAGGCCATATCCATCATCTCAAAGAGGAGTCAAAGTTGTTTAATGTTCCTGCAATTCACTGCATGTGCTCCCCAACCTTCCGAGATGGCTACACAAGAGTTGTCTTCTGTGCCTCAGCCATGTGCCAGTCCAAATTAAAGTACTTTTCCTGAACAAGCATGGCAATTAAGTACCCTCCTAGGAACAATTTCCTTAAAGTAGGACAGGGATACAGTGAGAACTGCTAAAGCACTATACTCGAGAGAGATAGGGAGAGGGTTTGCTAACACATCTTCCCACAAATCAGGAAGTTATCTGAGTCTCTTTGGGGTGCAGTAACTCCTAATGTTCCCCTTGGCATAACACTCCCCAGCTGTGGCAAAAGTAACAAAAATTTAGGTCTGTGTGGACAGTTAATACAATCTCACTCCCCCCCCTCCCCAAGTTAACCATTGTCTCTGAAAATTAAGTAAATAGACTAATTTTTACGCAGGAAACCATCTCTAACTTATGCACTTATTTGCTGATATGCATGAAGATTCACTTCATAAGAAAAATTCCTTTACTTATACAAATAGCCTTTGAAAGAATCTCAAATAAATCTGCAATGGCCTTCAGTAAATAGTATAAATAGAATAAAATAATTTCTCCTTCCTCCACCCTGGCACAACAATGTCTTATCAATTAGAAATGAAATGCGTGTACTATCACTGTACTTGTATCTGCTTGAAGTCATTCATTTGTTTGTTTGTTTACAGCATATTAGTAATGAGACCACAGCTCTCTTCTGTTTAGCTGGTCTTTGACAACTAAGGGTTCTTAATCTGGACTGAAAAGTCAAAGCACACTGTTTCCTGAAAATCATTCAATTTAATTCACAATGCATAACTTGGGTTCCCTAAATGAATGAGCTGGTAAGCACTTGGGGATCAAATACAGGTATATGATTTTCAAGATTCAGCTTCCATAAATAGAATACTAGAAAATTTTGAGACCATTCTTCCATCAGTAACATAGCGCACACACATGTACAGAGACAACAAATACATTTTGAGAACATCTAAAAAAATTATTGTCAATACCTAGAAAATATTGAGGGAAGAAGTTTTGCTGCATTCTTTTATTGATTCGTCTATGTTTCAAATCTCATTTGGCCAAAATTATAATGATGTTTTGATTAATGAGTTCTGTCTTCTCTGGACATGTTTTCATGATCTCTCCCTCATTTAAAGCCATTTTATATATAATTATACATACTATACTATATTCCCTAAGGGAACATTTAATTTATGCCATTTTACTGTAGATGTTACAAAACGGTATTGATGTTTCCTCCATTAAACTGATATACCAATAACTCTATCAGAGAATTGACAAGGTATTTAACATAGACAGACTCTTCTAAGAGGACAGGGTCACTCCTATTTCCAATAGTGCATAAAGAGAATAGTTGAGGCATCTGTCTTTAGGTTGCCATGGCATACTCTTTTCATACACTGATGCAATACAGAAACCTTAACAAAATCAGAAAAGGGTTTTTTGCTCACACCTCCCTTTGTAAGGATTTGTAAAGTGGGTAGCTGCAAAAGGATAACCTGGTGTTCCAAGCAAGAAGTGACACTGCAACACTGAATAGAAAGAGCACAGAAAAGGAAAAATTCATTGCCTCATTTTTTCTCTGGCTGCAGTCCCCTTGAGCCACATTCTATTCCTTGAAAATTAAATATAGAAAATATTTAGAATTTATGCAAGTTCAATTTTCACAAGCAGGAAAGAATTGCCATTAAAATGCCAAGACACATTCCATGTTTCACACCAGGTTGAGCATGCCTTCAGAATATGCTCTTCTGTTCTCAGATTACAGCAAGTAAGGGGAAAGAACAGGAATATGCTGGCTGCTGGAATAAGGGTCTTACTTGTGGGATGTCAGCACAGCTGCACAGCCATCCTGAACTTGCTTCAGGATGGTTTTCCAAAGGTAGCTTCTAGAGCAGGGATCCATCCCAGAGCTGGGCTCATCCTACAGGAAAAATGAAAATGACAATACAGCAGCATAGGAAAAACATACCATACCTCCAGCCCAGCATAAAGAATTTAAAAAACTCAAAAGAAAATTGTATCTTTTTTCTCTTACAAAGCCACATTTTCAGGAGATCATTTAAAAGACACCTTGAATCAGTTTTTTGCTTTAACATATGTAGTTTCATTTCTAAATTTACAGCAGGCACTTTTTATTAAAGAAATTTATATATAGATAAATAATATGGCTTTATATTATATAATAATATCAATCTAATATTATTTATAATTATACATATGTTCAAGAATATATATTCACATATAATTTTTTTAATAGGAGAGACTTGCAGGTGTTTTTTCCTCACTTTCTGGGAGGTTTGGTGCCTGTTTCTCCCCTGCATGCACATCTGCCATGAGCACAAACAAATGGAGAAGTCCTGTAACTCCTGGATGCCTGCACTGCTCATCCCATAGCCAGATGTGGATAGTACATTTGGATTCAACATCTTCCAGCAGTTATTCCCAGAGTCCCTTCAAGAGAAACTCTCACGCACAGTAGAAAGAATCCACAGGATTAAGTAACAACCCAGTCAGTACTGCCTAATGCAAACCCATTTCCCACTCGAGTGGCTTTCATGGAGAAAGAAGTGTAGCTACAAAACCTACATTTCCCCTTCCCATCTAATCCTGCTGTCCTCACTAAATGAAATTCTGACTTCATCTACTCATGGCCGCAGAAGGAATGATATCTGATTGTCAAAAGCCAGTCTCTGTCACTACAAAACTAGGGAGAAGCAAACTCTTCCAGTTGCTTTTTATACTATGGAATTTCATGACAGGTGAAACCTGCACCTATTAGGGTGGTATGGCCTTGACCAATGTATTTGCAGCAATGAATCCCAGCTGAAACCTGGAAGCAAAGTTCTCAAGAAACAAAGAAAACAAAACATGCAGTTTAATGCTGATTTTGGTGCTTAGCTACCAGTGGCAGAGGTGGCAAAGAATTCAGTTCAGTCTCCTATAAGCTAACAAAGAAAATGTAAAAGGCAATAAAAATAAAGCAACCCACACTATTACTTAAATTAATAGCTATAATCCTGGATGCAATCTCGAAGCAGGTTCAGTGGTTTACATTGGTGTCTTTGCTTTTAGACAAAAAAAGAAAAAAAAGCCTTTTAAAATACTGAATAACTCCTTTAAAATCCGATAGCTTTCTAAAGCCAGCCAAATGTTTTAAAGCATTTGACATGTTTAGATACTTTTCTTTCATCTTGTCATTACATATGCAGTAGTCTGTACCTTGCAGCAAGAGGGCTGAAATGGATACTTGCAGTAGCATGCTGTCATAAAGACATTAAAAAACAGTTGGAGCATTTTCTAAGATCAGGAAAAAGCAGTGATTTAAGCTTATCTTCCCCTTTTACTAAATGAACCAGGGTCAGTTTAAGCATAAAATGTAAATAAAATAATTAATCTCAGAAGTGAGGCAATGATAGGAAGTTAGAAGCAGAAAAATGTGTCTGATCTTCTGAGCCACGAACCCCATGAGAACATGAGTTTTATCTTGTTCTACTTAGCCTGCAATCTATTACTGGAAGCACTGGGTTGCCTCCCAATGCTAGGAAGCAGATTCCCTCCCTCTGACAGTTTTGAAAGTTTTATTCCACTCTTCATTTTCTGGTATTTATTTGATCAAATGTCTCAGTGACTGAAAACTCAGGAGACAAAATTCTACATCAGCCACAGAAAGATGGAAATGGCAAAAAAACAAGTCACAGGTCAAGGACTTAGAATTTCTTAAAGACAAACTGTAACTTAGGGTTAAATTAATATACCTTTCTAATAACTGAGAGGGCTAAATTGACCCTAGTTGGTTTGGTTGTAATTGCTTAAATACCTGTGATCTGAATAAGCTGGGCAGACACATGAGCACAGCTGGAGACAATGTTCATGCTGTCCTCTATGACTTTTCTTCTTTACCTGTCAGAGACAGCCCTAATGTACAAGGCTCCCTCAAATACTGGTGGTAGAGAATTTGAAATGGAGCAAGAGCCTTGCCCCACCTCTATCAACTATCACTGCTGGACCATCCAGGGAGACCTCACGCAAAAACACGAGGGACATAGCAGTGACTTTTCTACTCAACACTGCCAGATACACCCTGCAAAGCAGCAGGTCTTTAGCGGCATGCTGCTGGGTAGCTATATCATCAAAGGGTGATCAGCCTTGTAATAGAGCCCGTATGTCTTCAACCTGATGTACCACAGCTGGGAGATTCTTGTAAAACAAGTAGTTGTATGGTGCTCTATTGCCCAAGATCAACTGCCAGAGCATCCCCAGCCATATAGCACATTCTTTTTGCTTCCTCTGCACTACTTTCAGCAAAAAGCAAGGAAGAACTGGAAAGATTAGTCAGATCAGATGGACAGTCTCCAATTAATTCAGAAAATCCAACAGAAAAATGTATCAATAAATGATATTGTGAATTAATATTCACTATCAATTTCAAATACACTGCCATAAGCATAATAATATTTTTATAAGACAGTTTTATGCAAACTCCTTAGGAAATGATTACGATATCTGCGACCCTTTTAGCAAGATTTTTCAGTGCTATGTATAAAAATAAGAGACACCTCCAACAGCAAGTTCTCTGCAAGCAGGAACAATGCTCCAGTAGTGGGAATCTGCAGTATTCTGGTGTGGATCCTGGCACTGGTGTTAATGGTTGGTTGCGTTTGGTGTACCTTAATGTATAACCTGACAGCAATGCATGTTCTCAGTCAAAAGCTGCATTTCATAAATATTGTTCTGACTACATTAAATGCAGAGAGTTTGGGTTTTTTTAAAAAAAAACTTAACAACCATTAAATCACCCACAGGTAGTGCTATACTGAAAAGTTCAAGTCTTCTGCTATTTCAGAGTTAATTCACAGTGGTTTACTTTCATTTAGATGCTGTTGCTGTTTATTAGTAGAAGCACTGCAAATTCAAACATTCTGTGGCTTTAGAAATGGCCAAGCATCTAAGCTATATTATAATAGCTGAGCTTTTTTGGTTTTGTTTTGTCATTGGTTTTGGGTTTTATTTTTTACTTCCAAACATAGGTCTCATTATACACCGAAACAGCCTGTAAAGCAAACACCCCTAAAACATATGGTAGATAGATTATCCACTCTACTAAACTGACTTGACTTTACTACCCCTAGGAATGCATGTTAGTGACAACTCCTACAAATCCACCAACAATATACAGAGAATTCCACAGAAAAGGTCATAAAAAAATTAAGACCCGAAAGTGAAAAAAAATGTGTGATCTCTTGTTTACACCAAAATTAACATATATTGCAAACTACAACAGGCTTCAACAGTTATTAAGCAATAAGGAAAAGAGGACCACATATCACAGCTGAAATGTAGTAATAACTATCCTCTAGTTAGGACCAGAACTACTTGTTATGGGTTTGTGTGGCGGAGTTTTGGTAGCAGGGGAACGGCCGCAGGGGTGGCTCCTGTGAGGAGCTGCTAGAAGCTTCCCCGGCTCCAAGCTGGACCTACAGCTGGCCCAGGCCAAGCCCATCAGTGACAGTGGTAACACCTGTGGGAGCAGGTTTGAGAAGGGGAACCCCCAGTGGGTGAGGGGAGTGGAATGGGAGAGGAACCTCTCTGTAGGTACTGAGGTCAGTGAGGATGGAGGGGGAGGAAGAGCAGCAGGGGAGAAAGGGATGCCCCTACAGCCTATAGTGGTAGGCTGTCCCCTGCCCCCCCAGCCCATGGAGGGGAGCAGATGCCCACCTGCAGCCCAGGGAGGAGCCCACGCCAGAGCAGGGGGATCCCCCCAAGACGGCCGTGACTCCGGGGGAAAGCCCACGCTGGAGCAGTCTGTGCCTGAGGGACTGCAGCCCAGGGGAAGGCCCCACGCTGGAGAAGTTTGCAGACAACTGTCTGCTGTGGGAGGGACCCCATGCGCGAGCAGGGGAAAAGCATGAGGAGTCCTGCCCCTGAGGAGGAAGGAGCAGCAGAGACAAGGTGTGGTGAGCTGACACCAACCCCCATTCCCCATCCCCCTGCAGCTCCAGGGGGAGAAGGTGGAGAGAACTGGGAGTGGAATTGAAGCGGGAAGGAGGGAGGGGTGGGGGGAAGGTCTTCTAAGGTTTGGGTTTACTTCCCACTATCATGTTTTTACTTGATTGGTAACAAATCAAACTGATTTTGTTTTTTTCTGCAAGTTGAGTGTGTATTTTGCCTGTCACCATAATTGGCGAGTGATGCCTCCTTGTCCTTGTGTTGACCCATGAGCTTTTCTTTGTACTTTCTCCTCCCCATCCCACTAGGGGTTGGGGTGGGGAGGAGTGAGCAAGTGGCTTTTGTTGCTGGCTGGGCTTAAACCACGACACCACTACTTCTAAGACTGATTTGAAGTGTTACCAAAACTCTTAGTCTACATTAGCAAAACACCATTCTTTGAAAGAGACAACGAACACCGCACAGGGAAGAATTTAGAAAGCAAAGGAATAGTGCCAGAGAGAGAAGAAAAGAACATTCAAGTAAGATAAGTCTTATTGTAGCCCCCAAGAAAACTCAATCATGTATCAGGTATGAATGCAATGCCCTTTGTAGGGAGCAACATGAAGAAGAATTGACTTTGCAAGACTTAATTCTACACATAGAATCCTCCTAGCTATCTGATATGTACTCAAGCATTCAGTTCACAGATACCCATGACTATGCCATCTCCTGTTTTGTACAAGGAGGGAAAGCCTGGCAAGTAGTCTGCTATAGGGATTTTGCACAACAAGGTTTACTTAAGATAAAGAGAGGGGTGGGAATCATTTCATAGTACCCACTTTGCTACTGCTTTGAATGTGTCAAGCTTCCAAGATAAGCCTTGCAGAACACTGCAGTGCACACCACAGCCTGGCTTGATATCTAGATATGCTTCTTTGGTGCAAAATGATTCAGATTAGAACAGATTTGGAGCTCAATCACATCAACGTAAAAGCAGAAGCATTAGCCAGCTTTCTTACTCCTAATGATTTCCCAGCTGCACCTAAAAATCTCCTATTCCTGCTGTCCTCAACACTTACATTTCAAAGGAGCACTGCAGAGCATGCTTCAGCAAGTATAAGAATACAGAGTTCATTATTCTTTCAAGAGGTGACCCCCAACCCTTTTTCTCTTTAATGTATATCGTAAGATTTCCAGTAATAACAGTCTCCGCTCCATCAGTATGACCTAAACAACAACAAAACAGTCATTTGAATGAAATTAGAAATATTATGTGTTAGGTATATCGTGGAAAAGCCTGTACATCTCCACTATAACTTAATTTATATAACCAGTGGCATCTTGTGGTTTGTATCCTAGCATACTATCAAGTGAAAATCCCTCTTAAAATACTTTAAATGAAATTCAGAATTGAACACGTGACAAATCTTCAAACAGATGCACACAATTATGCAAGTGATTTACAATTCTAATGGTTTCCTCCTTCTAGTGAACCGTGAGATATATACACAAGCACCTTCTCTCTCTGCTTGTTGTATTCATCATGATGTTCTATTTCTGGTTTCAATTACTTTCAGCAGTGAAGAGTGAGGAGATACATCAATTTATTTAGCAAGTTGGTAACTTTGAGGCCACATTAAAAGACAAAGAGTTATATGCAAATATATATATTTTGAGTGTACTTCAACCATAAAGATGGTTTACATCTAGTCATGGCTATAGTAATATATTTAAATTCTTTCCTTCCTTGCCCCCCCCACCCCCCCCACACCCAGATTATAACAGACTTTACATCCATCAGCTAACAATTGCCCTAGGTCAAATATTCCTTAAAATTATTTACCAGGTCCTTGTCTTGACCCACAAGCACTTCTTTGTATTTTCCCCTCATCCCACCAGGGCCGGGGGGAAGGAGTGAGCAAGTGACTGCGTGGTGCTTTGTTACCGTCTGGGCTTAAACCATGAAAATAGCCCAAAAACTCTACTCTAACTTTTTCAGTTTTGCAGCAAAAAGAAACTTTCAGAGCAGGTTTGGGAAGTAAAGTAAAACTTCACATTACATGAAGTTTAACATTAACAGCAAATGACCCGTTTTTCTCCTCCTTTCCCATTCAGTTAATTACTGTTTTGGAACATTAAGTGCACTCAACTTTATGTCAGACACTTAACTCCTGCTGCTGATAAATCTGTCTAGCATAGGATTTGATCCTTGAAGTTAGTGCTTCAATAGATAACTTTAGCAGTAACACATCCTATAAGTCACCTGCCTGCTTGCCAATTTATTAAAAAACAAAGTGAATGTATGTTTCTTTCCACATCAAAACTATGTACACCCTAGAATATACATGTGTGCATGTTACTGATACACTCACTGGTAAACATTCAGAGGCAGGCTTGAAGTGCTGTATCATAGGTAGGAAGGAATGAGAAAGTAACAGCTGCGGTTCCAAAGGATTCCCCCAGGCCTTATTTTCTTTATAGGCAACTAAAATGCACACCTTCTCCAGCCACCTGCCATTTCTGAGTTGAAACATGGCAGCTGTTCAACAATTGACAGAAGTGCCACACAGTTGGAAGGGCCCACTGACAAACATTTGTTTTCCTCTTGAGATAGCTGCATTTCAGTGATAAACCAGAGTAGCTAAATATTATTTTCAGGAGCCCTTTGATCCCTTCATCGCAAGCATATAGCAACAAAGTCTGCTCTGCAATCTATGCCGACAAAAAATTAAGGCAGCTGAAAGGAAGAACGGTCTCTATATGACAAATGTGAAACTGAGGCAAAGAAAGCTGCCTATAAGGAATAGTCTAAGCCTACATGTAGATCACGTAAGGTCCAGGATAATCAGAAGATTAACATTTATCTTCTCCCAGTGCACCACAGTAACATAACTCATCTCTAAATAACACAGAATTGATTTTGATCCACTTGAAGCAGGACCTGTACGTGAATTACCACACCATTTGAAGAACTGTTCCCCAAAAGGTTTTGAGAACTGCCATTGCAGTAGCTGTGTACTAATTGCCCAGAGAATAGCTGGATCTGAACATAAAGTGGAAGCTCTTAGGCACACCAATTATTCATAAATACTTCTGCATTTGAAATGCGTTTTATGAATACCAGATATTTCAGAGAGCACTATTCTCACATTATCTACACAGAAAATATACAAAGCCAGGTTACCCTTGTGGCTCTTCACCAAATACAGACAGGAGACAGCATGTGCAGTAGTGTTCATTTACATATGCACATGCAAAAAGACAACCTGCAGGCACAGCACAGAAATCTGTTGGTGTCATCCCACTCATCACAATCTGGAAAACTTCCCAGGCACCTGAGAAAAGCTCAGTGCTGCATGGGACAGTTTACTTATGAAATCTAGGTCCGTAAGCACACCGCAGATCTCTCCCCATCCTCAAGCTTCCACGTAGCACCAGATCCTGCTCCTCATCCTCCAAAACAGTTGCCGCTGGGAGGCCAAATGACCTGAAGGAGTCACAAATCAAGCAGTGACAGCAGGATTCATCTGCACAAAGACACTCTCCTCTACTACCTGGTGTTGACAGGGCTTGTGAAGAGTGTAAGATTAAAGCATTAACAGCCTATTGTAATGCATGGATCAGTTCACACTTCTCAAAGCTACTGTCTCCAGTTGTCTGCAGATGAGGTATTAACCAATAAGAAAATGTCTGCCAGTGCCACCTGAAAAGCTTTTCCTCACACCTGTGAGTACTAAAACAATAGCTAAGAGTCTGAGACTCCAGGAGTCAGAAAGGTAGCAGAGCACTAAAAGCCGTACTCAGCTCTCACGCAAAGACACCCCTCTTGTCAAATTCAAGTCAGTTATAAAGGTAACGCTTCCAGTAAGGCTGAGGCAATTATTTTAACTGTGAGGAAGTCCTTCTTAGCCTACATCATAGGCTCATTCCTACTCCATTTCTCTCTCAGAGGATCACCATCAACCTGGGTTTATGTTCTTCTGCCTATTTACAAATGGGGAGTACGATTACTCTATACTCCGAAGTGAAAGTAACAGTGTATGTGTATGATGCAAAGTATGAGAGTTAAGCAAATCCCATGAAATTTAATTAAAACTATGTACTGCCATCATTCAGGTGCTTCTGAAATTTCCATTCTTCTTAGGGTGTCTTAAAAACTGCTTCATTTATAGTACATGGTGTACCATTTGGACATATATATTAAAAGACTATATTGTCTTTTCTTATGAAAATGGTAAGACAGAAAAGCTTAAAAGCCATGTTTAGGGCATTTTAAGAGCACTGCTGCATAACAAAACAATCAAGCTTTGATTCCTGTTTTAAATTACACTTAGGATCAAAAGCATTCAATAACATATGTAAGATGTATGGATATTTAACAGCATCCTTCTGAATGACTACAAAGCTCTAGAGCAGATGCCAGAATCTGTTGCCAACTTTGTGTCTATTGAAGTGCCACAATAATAGATGCTAGTTATGATAGGCTTTTAGCGCAACTGTTAGAGAGGAGCTGTCAGTTCATGGAGAAAACAGGTAATTATAGTTGAGGGCTTTAGTGCAATAACAATTATCCCTTAATATATTTCCTTTAGATCGAGGGAAACATATTCAAGTTTTCAGCACTCTGCTAGTACTCAGAAGCAAAAACTACCACTGATGAGTTACAAAGAGCAAACAACTAAATAAAAGACTGTGTGGTGATTTCTAAGCAGCCTGCAAGAAATGTACTGTTAAAACAGTCAGTTAAAAGTCCTGCCAGGCACAATACTAAAACTGCCCAAGAGAAGGGGCAAAGACTCGTAAGAATCTTTTATTTCCCCCAGTCTCTCATCTAGAAAAACCCAAATGACTAGCTTAAGACAGGAAAAATTCAAACTATTGCCTGTCCTGATGGTATTATTGGGGTGCAATGGCAGTTATTTCTGAATACTCAATGTCACATTGCAGGAATCATATCTTTTTCTGGAATAGTACCTAGCTGCTGGGGAACAAAAAGCTGCAAAGAACCAGCAGGTGGCCCTCTCACATACAGACAAGGAACACTTAGCAGACCCTGAGGCAATAGCCAGGAAAAATGCTGGGTAGATAGGAAAAAAGATATTTCAGTTACATGCAGTTTTGCTTCTGGAAAAAAGGAAAAGGAAGACAATAGGCAGCATTCTGGAGGTTATGAGGAAAATCCTAGAGCCATAGCAACTACATGGGACCAATCTACACAGCAAGAATGACAGACACCAATTTCATATCATGCTACAGTTTTCTCATGTTAATAGAGATTCAATTAAGCACAAGAAACTGAGCTGCTCAAGTCCAGGTCAGATCAGAAACTTCCATCTGCAGAGACAAAAGAAACCCCCCCACATTTGACATTACGTCCATTTGGTACTTAATTTCTGATATTGGCTGACTGCCTCGTTACAGAAAAAGAACACCATTTGCTGGTCGTCTGTACCTGTAAATTCAAAACCTCTCAGCAACATTCCCAGATATTGTCATGATCTATGCTAGTAAGCTCTTAAAGCATTTTCTGACATGGGTTTGGCCTCTTCTCCTTGGACAACCCCAGGCCTGGTACAGCAGCTGGAATATTTTAGGGACTGCTCCCAGCAAGCAGTTTGAATGCAGCCACCATCTTGTGACGTTTATAACATTTAACAGCAGAGTGCTGACATCTGCACCCAGATGTTTGGTTTAGTCATATAATCATTCAACAATTTTTAATTCCTTCAGAGTTTAATCCCAACTCTTAACAAAACAGTTTTTCAGAGCTGCATGACTCAGAACATGTGATGTTCCCCCCCAGTTCTTTAAGTGTGATAATGAAGCTGTTGAACCATTCATAAATTTCATTTTCTTTAGAGTTTTTGTTCCCGAGATTTCATTTGCATTAGTGTTATTTTACTATCCTCAGTGATGTTACTGTGTTTTAACTGGCATAACAGATTAAAAAAAAAATCCACATTGTTTACATAAAGTAGTAGTAATGAAAAATCTTATTACTTAAGCTGTTAAGATGAAATATTAGATATTCTCTCATGTAAAAAAAGTACAATTGTTTTATAAACTCCACAGCCCAACCTGGCTTCAGCTCCCCTGCAAATCTGTTCTGGTTAGCTACTTTATGGATATCCTGTTTTGGAATTCCACGCAGTGTGCAGTAATAATAAAGATGCTCCCAACACGTTAAAAGTTCATTCAGGACATCTTGCTGTGGACAAGAGCCAATGAGAATGCCTTCAGAGCTAGTAGACAGTATATCCATTTCAGACCTATTTAAAGAAAAAAGCAAAATACTTGAATGTTGTTTAAAAAACCCACAGCCTTGGTTTTCACCCTTGGGATACAGAGTCTTCAAGACAAACACACTTAGCCTCAACTCCATAGGTAAATGAGTTCCAATCTCTTCACTATGATCACTTTCCATAGTGTTAGCAGTTAATACGTATAATATGAATGAAATAACCATGGAGGTGCTAAAGTCCTGTGTACAGCCCCCATCAGTTAATATTTAAAATAGGGAAACAATAACTCGATATGATTTAGAGTTTAGGAACTAACTACTAGACAATGGGGCTTTATGTTTATGTCAGAAAAGGTAATAGATTGTGGTCTGGTCAATAAACCTTGAAGAACCACTTGGAACTGCCAAGATTAAGGAAGAAGTAGGTAAAAGGTAATTCCTACATGGAGAGATCATGACCACCAACTCACTGACCACCTACTCAAAAGAACACAATGGAGGAAGAAGACAGAGTCTGCACACTAATTTACACGAAGGGTGAAGAAGAAAGAACCAATCATTAAGGAAAAAACCAACAATGAATATGTATTAGTTGTGTATAAATGTGAGGATTTTTGAGACAAGGGTGTGCTGTCTTGAGACAGGCACCCATTCATGCACATCAATGACATGAATTTGAAAATACCTCAACTCTCTGTTATTGGCTTGCACACCAGGCAAATGAACCCCATTTGTGGGACAATAGTACCACCCAGACGCAACGCATACTTTTTGTCCCTTCCACATTAGCACTGCCACCCATGCATCACTATTCTAACGGTCTGTGCAGCAAGGTGAACAGATGAACACAGGAGGATGACAGATCTATGAGAATTAATTCTTACCAGGTTTACCTCCCTTACCCCTTTGGGAGACTTTGCTGTAAGGAGGCGTATTTCAAAACCGTACTGTGTGCAATACATTCAATACTAAAGGGGCAGCAGGGGAGAGGGAGGGGGGAGAGAAGTGTTGATGTGTATTCCTTGTGTGTCTGTGCACACACGCATGCATGCATCTCTATACAAGAGCAAAACAAACACAGAATATGCATTAAAAGACAATACAGGAAAAATATAAAATTATCCTTATTTAAGAGTCTTTGGCTGTCATTTTGTAGCTGTACAGCATTACTTGAAATTACATTTATTGCTAAGAAGCAAGCTTGATTGCAAGGGTGTCTCATTACCCATAATGATACTAAATCTATCCTATTTATTCCAACATCTAATTCAACATTCAATGACTTACATGTACAGAAAAAACCTGTCAAAATTAAGAAAATTTTAAAAATCTGAGCTTTGAAAGAAAAGTAGTTTTTAAAAGGTTCTGAGTAACAGAATGGTTTTTCCCTTAGTAGTTCTCTACATTTCTGGTTAAGAGAACTAAAAATATGATTAATCATTTAGACAAAGAGTAAATGTATTAAATGCAGGATCTACAAATACCAGCACTAGTGAAAATATAAATGTTATCTCCTGTTAACAAGATCCAGGAGTCTGGGGAGAAAAAGAAAACACAAATTCTGCATTTTACATAACATACCACAGCATCAAAAATGTACTTTAATGCTATCAAAAGATAAACTATCATGATTATGACAAACCTTGCTGGGGACTAATTAGAATGGTCCTTTGCTCTTAATGGCAAAGATATAAAATTTTAGTATCTTTATAGATTTGGGTGGTGCCAAGGAAGTTAACTCCCTGTAGACATCTTTCCAGACAACAACTTAGCAAAAAAGAAAAAGCATGATAGGGGAAGAGGATACCAGAAGTATACTTCCTCATTAATTTATATCCACTTACAGGTTATTTTTAATGAAGTATATACAGAATTTTTACCACCTCAGTTTCCAGGCATACCTAAATCAAATTAAATCTTTTTTTTTAAGGTCATCTTTACCATAAGATATGCATTGATTAATGTTGATCTGCATAACCTGTCAGAAGCAGTGTATTCCTTATTTAACGAACCCTAACAGAGTGAAACACTCTCCACAGTGAAATGCTGTCTAGATGCTGCTGAACACAGAGCTATGTGTCTGAGGTTGGTTTTACTAGGAAGATTCAGGCACACTAACATTTCCTTTTAGTGCAGCTGCTGTCTTTGGAGAAACAAGAGACTGGGCTTTTGGTAATATGCCAAGTTCAGTCACCAGAGAACAAATCACACTCAGGGGTAATTTCAGGGACATTTACTCAGCATGAACCCTGTAGCTGGATAGAAACATCTAGTCTGGAATGGATCCATACCATGAAGAACATAAAATAAGTATGCACAGCTGCAAAAAATAACAGACATCTAATGTTCTTCAGCTAGTACTATATTAGACAATAGTTACTCAGTTTGCACCAGGAAATAAAAACACATCCATGTCCCCAGTGCTAATTGTATAAATATGATTTTAGTGTTGTGCGTCCAGTAAAGCACACAGCCTTAGGTAAACAATATCCCACCCACTGACCTTTGGCTTTCATAAAGGAACAGTACAGTGAGAATAGATCATTTAATATACTTACTCAGTTTGGTCCTTCTCTTGCAACTTTATCCATTAGTGCTGACCTTGAAAACGCATATGAGGATTCTGGTCTTTTATTGAGACTTTTTTGGTGTATATATAGCACAATGCCTATTCTTCCCTTAGCCATATCTCTGAGTAGGTTTCCAAATCAAAAAGGTGGAGATCATCCCTCAGTTTTGTTTAGCTAGGTCCTAAGCTTTTTCTAAACATTGAAAGAATAGATGAAAGAAAGACACGGCATAATTTTTAATTATAGTACATATCTTACAACAGAAAACTGCTGTCATCTCTGGAAATTGATTTTCCTTGAAATTCAGTTAATCTCAGATTTCATTTTTGTGGGTCTAAATGAAATTAACGTTTCAAGTAGTGATGGCATGATACCAGAAAACCTTTTTACTAAATGATAAACTGTAAATGCTTTTCCCTTTTTATTTTAAATTCTCATGCCATTCATTAAACTAATTATAATCTTCTTCTTCCTTAACAGACATCTTCATATATGATGTTATCAGAATCAAACTGGAAATATATTTTATTAACATTCTCTGAAACATAGATTAGCATGCAGCAAAATCCTGATTTTTTTTTTTTCCTCAAGCTAGAGAAAAAACAGATGTTTGTTTTCTGCCCTTTTATTATCAGCATGCTAGCATTTCTCATTAGGCCATTCATGTAGACATACAGGAAGAAAAAAACATCTCGTTTTACAAAAAAAAAAGAGAGAAATAACATATAACTACAGATTCCAACCCCTCTCAGCCTTTTTGCCCTTAGTACAGTAAACACAATGAATTCCAATGTAATACCTAAAAACTAAAAGCCTAACGGCAGGAAACCAGACTTTTACACTAATATAGGACTTTCTGCATCATTATAAAAACACTGAGTAACCGTTATCTTTAAATTCTGTCAGTAACTTTGGTTACATATCCTGATCAACTTAAGACAGAACTAACATGGACATGAGTTTTCTCCTTCCAACTGAAGACTTCATTTTTAGACTATGTTATTATGCTCAGTGAATACTTTCACTTACTATTTAATTTCTCCTTTAAAGTGGAACAGCTGCAGCAGCCAAAACTAACAGAACATGTCCAGAAAACTTTATATGTTAAGCAAAATTTTAAAGTTGCAAAATTACATTTCTAGTACACTTTCAGAAAAGGTGAACAGAATGTATGGCATACTCAAAAATAGCAGTCTAGCACTTGAAGCATGGAAGATATTGTATTCCATCCCTTTTTAAGTGCTTTGGTCTCCATTTACACAGGAAGAATTACAATACATTGGTGCAAATCATCCTGAAAAAAATCCAGGACTCAAGGACACTTCCATAAGTTCGGAGTGCTCCTCTTACAGAGTTTTGTACTATCGATGAAAGAAACTTGCCAGACTTGCAAGATACTGGAGATAATAAAGTAACCTCTGAGCCAATAAAATTTTTGATTCAATGTTATTCCTCCACTAAGGCCTTTCACATCAATCCATTTCTTACGTGCATTGAAAGAAAGCCCTGAAGTCCGATTCCAGCCCTGAAGGGCTACATTGGGGTGGCATAGGGCACTCCAGTCAAAAAGCCTTTGCTGGCACTGAAAACAAAACAAAACACTGGAATGAGCGACAATGATCTTGGACAAAACCTGTTGCCTTCTCCCACCTGAACTGGACCTATAGTTTCCAGAAGGCTAGGCTGGTTATTGCAGAGAGTAAATTTGGTTCTTATTTGTTACAGTGGTTACCGGCAATATAGCTTATAGGTAGCTGTGGGCTGACATTCAAAGGTACACCTCAGTTTCAAGTTTCCAGAGGCAACTAAGTACCCTCGATATCAGCCTTGTGGCTTTTTTTGGAAAAATTGTTTCACTGTTGACTCTGCTGTGCACTTTGTTTCATTTTTTGTATGCTTTTTCTGCAGTTTTTGAATGCAGTTAAAATAAAGGCAGTGATATATATGGTACTTACAATGGCTTCTGTAGAGAGATAAATTCCATTAATTAGTCAAAATGAAATATAAATTTACAAACTGCAAAAGTAGTTAGACATTCCATTGTACTCTTAACTGCACATTCAATTCAGTGCATACTAATGCTGAATTAACATTATAAAAAAATCAAGGTTAAAATATAAATAATGTAACTATAGCTTAGTTATAATTAAACTAATTATACTGATATACAGTGTAACAACAGCTATCTCAGCCATTATATTGATGTAAATTTATTCTGCCTTTCAAGTAAAGCTATTTGAATTACATCTTTAATTATTTATCAATCTGAATATCACAACTATCAAAAGAGTCCAAGTTCTAGCTATAAAGAAATACTCTACTTTCCCCTCTTTGGCAAGCAGTTCTTTGGTCCTATGACTTTGTAATCCAACAGCTGAGATGACTGACAATTCACACAGGATGAGGAGTTGGTGTCATAGAGGACAGAAGGACAATGGAAATTCATGGGAGATAAATTCCTTCATAAGGAAGACTGCCAAACGCTTCAGGCCTGGGTGGGGTAACTTATGAACACGACAACACCTGGCTTATCTATTTGTTCTTCTATGCACCCCACTACAAGTGAGACTTTGCTCTAAGTATGAACATAAAGTCAATTCTATTCAGCAAACTACAATGGCATAGACTACAAAATAGCACCAAAAAGGCAAACAAACCACTAGTCACATTATTTGTTATTTTACATTGATCTTGACATGACACATAAAAGCATTTTGACACTTCCTCTTCCAAGCTGTGTTCGGCCCTCCTAAGTTGAGGGAGGCTTTATGGCACAGAGGCACTGAATAAGGTTTGGACACAAATATGGAAAGGTGAAAAGAACAAAGAATGGCCCATGTACACTAAAAAAAAGTAAAAAAAAGTGGAACAGATGTACAATATCTGCCGATACATCATGCCAGCAGAGATTCAAAGCCTATGAGGACTCTGTTCTCCTTTGTTTTACCGATTTGTTAAGAGTCAGCTTTCCTTAGTATGTATTTAATACAGACCTTACTTCTTCATGCTATTTGACAGAAAAGGTAACTACAAAAATGTTTACAGTTTTAGATACTAGCTTTCATTTAGCTAGCTCACACACTGATGACAATCTAGTTATGGCAGTAAAGCTAGGCATAAGCTAATTTGAGTCCATTTGTGCTCTTGAAGAACAGCTGCGGTACAGAACACAAAAAAACCCCTTCTAAATATCAAGCAGACCATGCAGTTAACTATTATACATACTTAAGCTTGACAACTCCTTTGTATGGATGTTGTTCAAAAGCCAGTCAGAGTCTCCTGATGTCCTATACCACCATACTTTATAAATACAGGTAAGCAAATTTGATGAAAATACTCTCCTTCTAGTCATTTTCCTTTTTGCTTTTTATATTTCTGCCCTTTACAAGAAGGACTGCTGGTACTTCAGTATCAGTACTTTATTTCCACATCTTCCAAAGTAACCATTGCAATGCTGCTTCCTCCTTTGGCACTCTTTAATATTGGGGTTGCAAATATCCCTAATATGGAGACACACTCTCTACATAATTATTTTTATGTTTTATTTGGACAGATACATCACTGATAATGGCAATGTTAATGAGGTTTGCAAAATAATATAAAAGGCAAAATCCCCTGTGACTAGCATTTTGCTATTATCTTCACAAGATTGGCTGTGGTTGATGATAAATTCCTATTATTTCTCTTACTGGACTATCTTTATCACATCACAGTTACAACCAGAATGGGATTGCAAAGGTTAGAAGTTGCCTAAAAACATTTTCTGCAGAAGGATATAAAAATTAAAAAAAGCAGGGTTTTGGTAGACTGCTCAGCTTGTACGCTATAAATGTGCATTTGCCATGTAAATGGTAAGATACAAAGTTTAGGCACATAGTACGTTTAAAATATCTATTTAATTTGTAGTGTATCAAAAAGAAAAGCTTAATAAAAACAGATCAGAAGCCTTCCCTTCCTCAAAAGAATGCCCCCCATCAAGAAGAATGCTAGGAAACCCCAATTTGCCAAAGAGATGAAGTTGGTATTTAATAAACATTCCTGCTTAATAAAACCCCATCTTATGAATCTCAGTGATACTGAAAACTGTTAGATAACACCTAGCTTCTATGCATTTTACTAAGCTGTTTAGGAATAAGCTCCTTTTATTGTGGAATTAAACATTCAACAAACAACCTAGAGGCTAACAAATCTTTTAGAAGTACTTGAAGATGTTGTGAAACTGCTCTTCTGCCCTGTTAAAAAGGCAGCTGCCATTGAGAAGAATATTCTATTTTGCCTTGAGAATGTAGCAGGAGTTCCCTGAATACAACTTGATTATCAATGTGTGAGACTCTTTCTATAAAACTCTATGCACCTCCAAGATGTTTTAGGTTGAACTTCCCAAAATTCTACACACACTTCTGAAAAAGCTCACCTTCCATTTCTAGTCCCCTGTGTTGCCCAAAGGTACAAAAGCTGTCCTGTAAAATTCAAGGCTGTTTTCAGTAAACTTGCAGTGCACGTGCCTCAAAGAGACACTTCTGACTTCATTCATTTTAAATTCAGTTAAATAATTACAGTAGCAGTCAGGAAAATGTACACATGGTTTTGGGGGGGTGTCTTTTTTTTTTTAAAACCAGTTCATCACACATTACTTCTGCCACATCATCCTCCTCAGGGGGAGGACTCATCACACTCTTCCCCTGCTCCAGCGTGGGGTCCCTCCCACAGGAGACAGTCCTCCACGAACCTCTCCAATGTGGGTCCTTCCC
>JAVJGG010000048.1:21568905-21587233 GCA_035590195.1 Aviceda cuculoides
TCACCGTGGTCTTCATCCCCAGGGGCTGCAGGGGAATCTCTGCTCCGGCACCTGGAGCATCTCCTCCTCCTTCTGCTCTGACCTGGGGGGCTGCAGGGCTGGTTCTCCCGCATGTTCTCACTCTCCCTCTGGCTGCCGTTTCTGTCTGTCCCAACAACTTTTTTCCTTCTTAAAAATGTTATCACAGAGGCATTACCACTATCACCGATTGGCTCAGCCTTGGCCGGCGGCGGGTCCGACTTAGAGCTGGCTGGTTTTAGCCCTGTCAGACACAGGGGAAGCTTCCAGCAGCTCCTCACAGAAGCCACCCCTGTAACCCCCCCATTACCAAAACCTTGACACACAAAGCCAATAAAGCATTCTTGTACTGATCTGCTTGTTTTCATTATGGATCATACCATTTTGTGTGACTGCAGCCACACTGTGAAAAGTAGCCTGCATTGTACTTTCCATAATTAACGCAATATGGCTTTCAAGATTCCCAAGTTATTAAATAAATAAAAATAAAAAAGCACTAAATACTATTCCTGTGTACACTTGCCATTTAACCCTTCTTGTTTCTTAATCCTACATACATAGTCTAATTTAATTTTCTTTTAACTAGAACCTTCAGAATTAATTTTTGTTTCATAAAGGTTATAATTCACCACCTACATTTGGTATGTATGTCAGGCATAAAAGCAGCACACATTTTATGGAAAAACAGTTTCTGATTACCACTGATAATCATAAAGGCTAGAGGACAAGACCAGCTGACCTCTCTGTTATGAAGTCAATTTTTATGCAGAAAGCTTATGGAAATTTTCTCATTAATAATTTAGATCATAAAATTAAAAATCTGACCTAACTCTTAGAAGCTGTCCTGCTTGACTTATGATTGCAATTATCTGCAAGAAGTGCAATTATGTTCACAATTAAATTGTACTTCCCAATTCATCCAGACTCTCCTTTGTATTATGGAAAAGATTTTTACCGCTTTCCGATTCATATAGTTATTATCAGGTACAGGGAAACAGAGCCTAAATCCTAAAATTTGGGAACCAAAATTTTGAAAATCCTTACCTATAGACTGCTCTAGAATTAGGAGCAAAATCAAATATTTTCTCTCTAACTGGATATTAGATGGTCTTTTTCTCCCCTTTTTTTGCACTTCTAGAAAATAATGTAATTCTAAACTTTTTTCATGGCACAATAAAATAATGAAAAATGGGCTATGCAATGGCTATGTTAACAGCCAGCAGTAGACATTTTCAGTTCTGCTTCTGTCATTTTGGCATTTAAACAAGTCATCGAGAGGATGTCCAGATTTTGGGAAGATAATCCGGGAACTGAAATGCCCTGGCAAAAAGTTGAGCTAGCTCACATGAAACTGGTTGCATTTGGAAACAGTATATACTTATTAGCTTATCAGATGTTCTGTGCCAACACGTAGTTCTAGGCTGAGCTAGTGATCTGACACTGTTCTGTATTCCAGCATATGCCATACTGGTGTAGAGTCAGTGTTAGCCCACCAATCTGTGCACAGCATTCCATTAGAAAGTATAAAAGTGTCCTTTACCTTCTTACATATTTGTTTACTCATTATAAAAATAATATTGTTTTTGTTTCCAGGAGGATTTTGAGGACTGATTTTTATGTAGGGCATTTGAATAAAAGGCACTTTGATGGTTTGAGATATAAAGGGAATGCCTCTGCTCTTTGTTTCATTGTATGACTGATTCTTGCTTATATGTAATAGGGTCATGAGCTGTCTCCATACAGAGCTGGTCAGAAAAATCTATAGTTTGGAGAGAATTTCATGAGAGACATTCCCTTCTGGCTTTTTTAGATATAAATCCTCCCATTTCACCCCAGAGTATTTTTCATTTTAAGCACTGTGAATACCTCTAAAAAGTTGATTTAAAGTGTTTCCATCTTAGGATTTTCCTGTACAGAAAAGCAAAACTTACAGTTCCTCCTCTCTCCCCATGCATACTGCTTAATCCAATTAAGTGACATTTTTTGAAGGGAAAACTTTTTAACTAAAAATTGAGATTTACATTCTGGGCCCCAGATTCCAGAATAGGATTCTGCATGGGCCTGAAGATCTTTGAGAGAGAATAACAGAGATCTAGGTAACTGTAGAGTTCATCAGTAAAATTAATATTTTAAAGCCAAAGCACTGGTGTCTGTCACTCCACAACCTTGTGGAGAATCCCCTTCACGACTCATATCTCCCAAGCCCTTTTCCTCAAGCCAGACAGTTGACTGATCAGAAGATTTCCTTCCTTTATCCAAGAGATTCTTATTGTTCAAGATTCAACATGTTTAATATTTTAGCACATCTGTTACATCAGGTTTATCTTCTATAAAGAAATATAAAACATACATATGCATTCATGTTCAATTCCACTACTGAGATTTCTTGCATAACACTGGAGAAGTCACTTAGCCCCTCCATGTCTTCAGTCTTCTAGTCTTAACGGGTTAACTCCACACATTTCTAATAAACAGCAGGACATATACTCCCATTGCTGTACATCACTGCCATCCTTTACTGCAAATAATTTAACTGTGAGTCCATTCTAATGTCCTTGCAAGTCTGCTGGGACAGAAACCCAGTTTCTTTTCCTGCAAGACTTCTGGGCCATTATACTACTAGCACTGGCAGTAGTAAAATAAATATCTTTAAAAACCTGGCATTTAGGAATTCCTTTTACATTACTTTAACTTCTTTACCTCATTTACCAAGTTCTAAGGAGGGGGGGTTGGGGGGAGTGGGGGAATTATTAGCTCTACAAGAGCATCCTGGGACCTGCAAGTCTAATGCATTATTACTAGCATCATTCCTTAATTGAACTTAGAAGTAACAGTTCAATTGATATGTATGGGCCATGACAGGATTCTGCTTATTTTTCCCAAAGTGTAACAGCCATGCATGTTTTCACAAATCAAACATGGCAAAACTAAATTTTATTGGGGAAAAAAAAGAACACATATGCAGAATGGGAAAAATCCTAGTAGCAACAATGCTCTATTTTTTTTAGTCAGTATTTCCCACATCAGTTTTTTTTCTTAATCAGTGCCACACATTGTTGGAAAAAGTGATAAACAAGCAAGTTACAGAAAATATTTTATTTTCTACAATCTTAGATTTGTTTTAAATAAGTCTATAAAGCTTGTAGCTGTACCTACTTGTTTTACCTCCCCTATTGCCTGGCAATACTGGACATAGTGAGGTAGCATTGCTTTTAAGTTTTTTCACCTCAGAAGTTTCCCAGTATCACACTGTAGGCTTATAACCTAAAGTTAATCTGCCTCTTTTTCAGCTCTTTTTAAACCTGAAGCCAGATAGATTGGCAGTTTTACATGTATAGAAAAATTCTGTCTAGGTCACATAGCAAATAGTTGGAAAATGGGAAGCCCTCCCACAGTTCACCAATCTGCAGTCATAAGACCGTGAAGACATTTCCACTGGTCCCAAGGTAAAAGGTCTTACTCCAGAGTTGTGACAATATTTAAAAAAAAAAAAGAAATCATCAAGAGACAGATAGTGCTTCTGGCCTGAACAGCTTTGAAAGAGACTTAAGTCCCAAACAATCTCTCTAATCAGCCATCCTGCTAACTCCATTCTTCAAACAGGAAAGAAAAGCAGAGCTGCCGGCTTACTGCTATCCCACACACAAGTGAAGAATGCCAGGGCAGAGCTCTGGCTCCCTCCCGAGGGTTGCAGCCAAGCCAGGGTCAGTTTCTGGCAGTAGAAACTGATTGGTGATAGAGCCACGATTCACAGTTACAGGTCCTTCCCTAGTGACACTCTCATCACTGTATTCTTGCCTTACACAGGGCCACTGAGGCACTAACAAGGTTATTAACAATATAAAAATTAATCAGGGCAAGTCAAATGTATACTGAGGAAAGGGAGCAACGGAGAAATTTTATAGGAGCTAAGAGATTTTCTGGGTACTTGATAAAGAGAATAGGAATATCAACTATTAAAAAAAAATTTATTCAGAGAGCTTGCATATTTTACTGCACAATAATACCACAGCTTTGTGTTCATGGAAGAAAGGCATGCAGCAATAAATCCTCAGTCTTATATCTGAGAGATATATTTTTAATACCAATAGCTTTAAGAATTCTAATAAATATGTCTCTAAGACAGGAATACTCTTATTTATTATTTGCAAAGATAGAAAACAACCAGAATCACTTGTGTCTCATCCACAATTATCTTGTAGCCATAAAACTTTTATTGATCAACCCTTGTTCTCAGGATTACAGTGTCAACTGAGACATCAAATACAAATGTTCACATACCAGCTAAGAGGGAAAAACTTCTCTAAACCCTGAATGCATACATGCAACTTGTGATTGATAGTTTTTCTTATTGAGACTTCAGGAATGCCATATTTTGCCATGTGAAAAATGAAGAGTCTTTACACACTGCCTTGATTACAGACACCAGGGATCCAACAGATGAACTTCTGAACTGCCCACATTGCAAGTACTAGAACTAACAAACAGAAATACAGATGAATGAAAGTTTGGCTTGGTAGCTCCAGGGAGTAGCCCTTGTATTGTCTCAATATTGGGATCCAAGGAGCTTGACAAAATTAGACTGTTGAAACTGCCTCCAAGAATGAGGGCCTGCTCTGTTCTCCTGATCAGCTTTATAATTTGGGGGGGGGGATGAAGTTTTAATTGCCAGGATATTAAATGAAAGACAGTAGTATAATGTACTACATTAAACTTTGAAAAATACTGTGTATACATTACGTAGAAATTAAAACATCAAGGCAACTGCACTACAGATTCCTTGATTACAATGCCAGTTTTCAAAGTCTGCTCTTCTGGTAGATCACTCCTGTGTCACAAAGAGAGCAGAAGCAACCAAAACCATTTTGCATATGAATGTTTGCAGTGAAAACAGTTGCTAAGAAGAAAAAAAAAGTATTCAAGTGCACATGCCCTAAAAGCCTATTTATCAAGTACATCTTTTAATTTGTTGTGCTCCTATGCTTCTCATTTTTGCACATCTGTGGGCTTGCACACCAGCATTTATTGTTGCCATTTGCTCATAGCTAGCATACATCTAACATGGCTTAAGCACAATCATTCACAACATTCAAAAAAACCCCACCAAAAACAAAACCAAGAACACCAGCCTCCTCTGTGCAGCTTCATTTTTCAAATAACATGCTCAGTTGTAACTGGTATCTCATGGAAGGCTGTACAGCTGCACAGTTCTAAGAATACAACTGCAAGGCAACGTGCTGCTTGAGTATAACTGAAGGGTGCATCGGCCCACCTGATACTCAATACTGTTGCAGATCTTGTCAAGAAAAACATAAGTAGACTATCAGATATCATTTGAAGACAGCACAACGGGCAAATAGAAAAAAAGACTGGTATGTCAACCAAACACATATGACACTGAAATAAATTAGCATTTTATCCTTGGAATACTTTTTTTAAACAGAGGAGTCAATTTTCAAAGTAGTACAGCACTTTACATAAAGAATAAATCATAGACAGTTTGGAGATTGTGCTGTTAGGAGGAGTTTATCCTGATCAATGCATTTACTGAAGTGCCAGGTGCTTCTTTAGTAATCCTGCAGGAATATCAGGAATATCGGAAAGTGTTATTTAAAACTCAGTGTTGGCTGCTCCCAAAATCTGACTTTTTGCATACAGTTGCAGCATAGAGCAGAGTAAATAAATAATATCCAGATTTCATAATACCATCATCTACAGCTGTTGAATCAATCTGCTGGCATGGACTTTACCAGAGGAATAAACTTCATTTATGTACAATGCTGAATAAAAGTGGTTTTGAGTCTTCATTAGTGACTACTTGCATTGGAAAGATAAATTAGGCTTATTTCAGTCAAAGAGCACAAACTTGGTAATTAATTCTAGTTCCAATCAAAATAACTCAAACTTCAAATAATGAATATTTATGTGGTAAGCTGCCACCAACAGACTGAATCTACTTACTGTCTTTCAACTAAATAACTACTGACTCAATAGGATATGTTTCCTAAAATTTAGCTTTGATAAAGTGGGAGAACTATATAGGATGATGTTCACAAAAAGTCATCTTTGATCCAGTTGTTCTAGTTTAAACTAAATTAAGTAGGTCTGTAATCAAAGTCAATTAATCCAAAAAATCAGCCTCCTACAAACAAAGCAATCGGTCAAGCCAGTTGCTCCAACAAATTTATGGAAAAGGAAGGCTGGTACTGAATATTAAAAGAGCTATCTGGAATTGGATTCTCAAATGGGGGCAGAAATCCCATAGCATAGGGGCTTCTGACCTAATTGGACAGCTGTATGACTTAAAAAATATTATTAATAAAACCAAATTCATGTGGAGTAGAAATTTCAGCTATTCAACAAAAGAAACATAGAAGTCAAGCCAGCTTCTAGTTTGCACATAAAACTAAAATAAATTCAGAATCATTACATAGAGAGAGAAAAAAAAGCATTTTTCCTGGAAAACTACAAGGAGATTAAAGAGAATTAAAAATTTGATGAAACCAAAGGGGCAAAGGAAACAAATGCAGAGAAATAGATATTCCTACTTCTGAGTAGAGCCATAAAAAACCCCAAAGTCTTTATTTTATTGAAATTGACAGAATCGGGGAAAAAATGGCAAAAATTGCTGTTTGGTTAAATTATTTTTCAGTAGCCTATCAAATTTAGATGGCAATGTGAATGAAAAGTAGAACACCATCTATACTCAAGAATGAGTGACAATCCTCCAGGAAACAATGGATATTTCATTGTGATGTTTAATAGGGCATGATATAAAATAAATTTTAAAGTGGAGAGCAGTTAAACACAAGACGTATGGGAGAAGTAGAATTTAATGCACTACCAAATTATCATTCCAGACCAATATAATATATTTATGTGATAAGGCAAGTGCTTTGTCCCAAAAAAGATGTATGCTATCTCTAAACTAAGTGAACTCTAACAACCAATTAATGTTCTTGTCCTAGAAAATATTAATCAGCGTTAATCCAAAAACTATGTGGCAAGTAAAAAATGGTGTTAAGATGATATTACAGGGACCCTGTTAAAAGGAAAGAAAACACTGGATCACAGAGAAGTTACTAGTGTTATTCCTATGAGACTGATCTTAGGTTCACTGTGATAAGATTTTTAGACCTGAAAGCAGCAAATTACTGAAATTTGCCTATAATTTAATACCATAAGGCATTGCAGAAGAAAAGAAGATCAGAATGCAATATGGAAAAAACCAATTACCTTATTTAAAATAAATTGAATATAAAGATAACCAGTGCAAAACATTCATCAACTGAAATCACGAGATGCTGTTATAAAATGGAGCTTACCTGGGTATATCACTGATCCTTGATCAAGTATGAGACAAAAATATATGCAGCTTACAAAAAAGGTGAACGCAAGATTAAGTAATTTTAGTAGATATAGACATGAATGAGCAGATCTACAGGAGTTATCTGCCATAATTCCCTTCAAAGACTACACATTTCTTGTCCCCAACATTCAAGATTAGCCTTAACACAGCATGCAAAGATGACACTAGGATGTCTGAGACAACCGAGAGCCTGTTATAAAAAGAAAAAACTAAAACACTAAAATAAGTTTAACCTATCAAAATAGAGGACTATGACTGGCCTTCCACAAACACATGGTCAAGTCAGAGAATTTACAAAAGCTACAGAACATTTTTGATACAAGAGTAAACATACTAGCCATGGCTAAACTGAAGTCAGAATTTTATACCTCTATAACATGAAAAGGCTTTTCAGTAATGATAGTTTTAACAGAAAGTTAGTAGACAGATTACAGAATGAGGCCACCTTTCACAAGTGACAGCATTCAGCAACTCAGCAAGTCCCCTCCAGCTTATCTATTCATGAGTGGCAAACACACCAAAGATTAGCTATGGAAATATAAGCGGATGATTTCAAACAGCAAACAAGCAAGCAAAAATCATGATTGAAATCAGCAGTGTTTTTCCTCAGAGAGTTATCCATTCACTCAGTGTTGTTAACAGTAGAATATGTCTCTGTATTCCAATTACTACTGACTGGCAGATACTGAGGTTTTACATCATCTTTTATTACACAAAACGTAGTGTACCAATTCAACTTCACATTTTACAGGTATTTCTTGCTTTTCATTTTGTCTTTCAGACAAAAATTTATGTGCATAATTGACAATTACTTTATCACCTCTTTATAGAAGTTTGTTGTGGTTTTTTTTTAAATCAACTTCAAAATAACTTTTTCAGTTAGAATGTAATGAAGGAGACAATCTGTCTTACTCTGTGCTGAAGGTCCACATATTTTTACTTTAAAAAGCTTTACATACTTTATTTGGTAATTTTCCTAGGTCACTGAACTACTTTGCTGCTGGTTATCATGAAAATAAAAATCCAGTGATGGACTCTTTTGGAAATAGAAGAAAATATTTAAGGAGGAAAGTGTATAAGCAATATCTGCACTTTAGTGGCACACTTATTCAGTAGCACAAGTTTGGCCACTGTAGCAAAGCAGCAAACAAAATAATCAATTATTAAATGTATTATTGGAAAGTAGGAAAAAAAATCCAGTTAAGCCCGAAAAGGAAAAGATACTTAAAAAGAAACAACTTTTTACTAGTCTACAAGATGAGGAGACTTTAGAGGCAGAAGAGCCCTTCAGGACATCAAACATCCAATTTATTAACAAAAGAAATAGACATTTAATTTTTTCAATCCAACACAAATTATTAGGTCACAGAAACAAACAGCAATTTCTCAAGAAAAAAGGAATCAACAAAAACTAAGAAAATAAAGATAGTATCAGGAAAAAAATGATCAAAAAAGGTAAGATATAAAAAGGAACAAAAATTCCAAGGTTAAATCTGTGCTATACTACGGGATAATATGGGTTGCCACGGAGCAAAGATTAAAACTGTGACCAGAGGGCCCTCTGCTGTTCGATTTTTTTTTTCCCTTTGCAAACTTTTTTGGAACAGGACCTTTTCAGAGGTTCTTCTACCAAATAAGGAACTTTAGGATTTCGCTCCAAAAAGAATACTTCACTTGTTTGAAGGAAAGTCTGACACAAACAGAACTAGTTTAAGGAAACCAGATAAGATGTAAGCATCTGATGAAAGCCACCTTTCATTGCGGTAGCCAAAGAGCTAGCCCAAAAGAGAGAGGCTCAAAACTAAAACTAACATGCACAGAACAGCATTTTACAACATGCCTCTGTCACACAGATTAGAAGATCACTAGGGAAAACGGTGTTTAAGGCAGTGTTTACTCTGTACTGTAGTCTCAAACCAGTTTGCACTGTTTACCACTGAAGGATCTTTCAGAGGTTCACAATTTTAGAACCAGATTCAATCCTAAACTTTCCACACAGAATAGCAAATCCGGAAGGTGATGCCATAGGGGTCAGCAGGTCTTCTTATGGAATTGGACCCTGCTTAGAAACAGAAATATTTCTTCTGATTTATTTAATATTAGATCCACCACTGTGCTAGATGTATAGATGCACACACAGCAACTGCCCTAGAAGGCAGGCACAAAAGAAACATCGCCACTGACACCTCATGTCACTTCTTTTCTAAAATGTCAAGCAGAACTATCACACAAAAACCTTAAGTGATACAAACAGAAACCCATGGCAGATGCAAAAACTGCACATGCTCTCTTGAAATCTTATCCTTTAAAAAAAATTATTTCTTATAAACAAAGTAATAGTCTGCTCAAAAAAAACCCCAAAACCAAAAAAACAGTATTAGCAGAAAACCTTGGCTATCTCCAAATCACAGATAATACCTGCTATTATTAATCAGTAGCCTAACACCATATTAACTTAGGCTATGATCTCATAAATTAACCAAAAAAGAGATGACAAAAAAACATCAATAGTCTCAAAATTAGCAGAATGCTTGAAAGAAACCAAATTAATTTTCCTAGGGTCTATGGACTCTCTTCTAAGTTCCCAACTTTCCAGGACACAATTTCTATCAGTGTTCCTCCCTACTAAGCACACATCCCTAACAAAGCACCTCACGATGAGAATTAAGTTTGTATACTGAAATCATACACATACCTGCTGCAATGCAGAGATGTCAAGCAAACCAATATTTTCAATTGCTTGGAGGCACACTGGAAGGTTTTCCATGTCAACAAACTTGCCTGTCACACTGTTCCTCCTTTGCATTTTTCATATGCACAGCCTTTTACCTAAAATAATTGCATGCATTTCATTCCTTATTTCACTAATGTTCAGTTGGCTGTTCACTGTTGCCACCATGCAAGTTTTGGCATTACGAATTTTCCCTCTATTTCCTTTGTTTTTATAGGTTATTTAGATGATATGGTAAAACAAACTGATTTATTGTTACCTGCCTATGCATGATAATAAACCCTATAAACTCATTATGTACTTTCAGCTACTTTCTCTGAGTTTCTTTATTTTATCCAACTTTGACTTCCTACTGTAATAATGTGTGCTTAATTTTCACCTGCTTTTACATTTAAAAAAGAAACTGTAAAAAAAAAATCTTATTCAGTTAAAAAAATCAGCAAAACTTCCATAATAATTTAGGATGAGCTGACAACATTTTTTATTCTTTGCTAGGAATTCATTATGCTTCAGTAGGGTTCAGTAGAAAAACCCACCAGAATAAGCACTGTTTTTTCTACACCACCCTGCCCCCCGTGGTTGGCAGATAATTCAGAAAGTAGAAATCTCCCCCTGCCCCGGTATCTTAACCTATTCTGGGAAATTGTCTTGTTTTTAAAAGTGTGTGGCCAACCTGTTTAACTGTGCATGCAGCATCCAGAATATAACTCAGCACCTATGGCTTTAGAACAAAATATTCTTCCTCAATGTTATAACTATTTTTTGGCTTGTACTTACAATATTTTATGTTCTGACAATCAGTCACCCCAAAAGAACTGAAATAAACATCTGCTAACTATCAGAAATCCCCTCCAGTAATTTTGCTCTTACAAGTAAATATATTATCTCACCGAAAACCCACACTAGATCCCAGATTATCTACAGTTGTACAGATAATACAGTTTTGCTACAGACTTCTGCATCTTCTTCATTATAGTTTGGCACTGTATTATTCTTGTCAAAGTCGTTTGACTTGGGTCATACAAAATATAGGAGGTTTGCCCTTATAGAGAGAATCATCTGGAGAGCTGAAAAACTTCTTGGAGTCACCTGAACTCCAAACATGATTTCTACAGCAAATAAAATGCATTCCAGAGTGCTATGAATTTTTCCTATAAAATAATTTTGTAATTCTTGCAACGTGAGCTCCTATGCTTTAGTTCCAATGATACCAGATCAGCCTTCCACACTTACAAATTAAGTAGTGACTAGTTGCATGAACTGCAAACACCACTAGAGATTAATAAAACTATGTCTTCAACTTCCTGTGTTTTCTCCAAATCTTTCATAATTAACTCCTCAGTGATAATTCTCCTGAGGAAGCAAGAAATGGAATACAGTAGCATCTACCAACCCCATTCTTCGACTGTTGTGTTTGCTTTGTGGAGCTAAATGAACACAAAAACCACTCTATGTCCAGTGTTTGCTTCCACAGAGAAAAAACACCTGAACAAATAATAGAATTATTAATTTATTTACCTCCATGCTTTAGATCACCTTCAAAAGAGTTACAGGAACTGAATGCTTTTTTCCCCATCTTACCTTATAAATGATATGACATAAGTTCAAATTCTGTATAATCAGTACAAACAGGATATAAGTCCAGTGCTGGTAAAGAACATAATTCTTCCACTGACAGGGAAATTTTAATGTTTTCAGGTAGCTTTAGCAGAAGGCTAAGTACTTGTTCATCACATCTTCCAGTTAAGGCTATCACGAAGGCACTGTAAAGAAACTATCATCGTGTATGTGTATTAAAAATTTTCTCCCTGAAATGCATCACTTTCTTTTATAGTGAGAATTTGTGTCACAGTAACATGACAATTTTCAGTCATCAACAGACCTGAAATAATGAACTACACAGCTCTATATTGGATAGGTATGTTCTTACTTTATATTCTATGTACATATAAGGACATGAAGTATACTTTTTATAAAGATTTACTTTCATTTGTGAACAGGTCAATCATTCATTCTATGAGCATTCATACCATAAGCAGGCATATTTACAATGCTGAACATACCCATTCTAGCAGATACACACCTTTGTTGCAGAGACACCTAAACACCAAAATCTAACTGTATGAATCACTAATGTCAAACAATGTGCACCTCCCTTCTTTCAGAGGACACACAAATTTAACACTTAGGGATGCCTATATGGCACAATGTTCACTCTGAGCCATCTTACATTTCTCGGTTCAACACCCCTTTGAAGTGTTATTATTTAATAGCAGATGAAGGGACAAATGCCTAAGCAGACCTTGGGCAAGAGTACAATAAAAACTCCTTAGATAATGATGGTTTGTTTTTTCCTACAAAAATGTCATATCAAAAGACACATGCTTGCAGCCCAGATATTTCAGAAGTTCTTAGCTACCCTTTCTCCTGAAATGCCTGAAAGAAAGCAAATGGCAGCAAGTTCAGAAAAATTACAAGTTCAGAGTCTGTAGGAGCTAAAGTCCAGTACTCAGGGCTCCATCGTAGTTCTTAGGACAGAACCTGCCCCTGCTGCCTCAACTGAACACATCTACAGCTAGTAATAGTACTCAGTGAGGGAAAGGATCCCCAAGAAAATCAAATTAGGAGCCAAAGTTGGTCAAGATATGCAATTTAACTCTTTAATTCCTATGAACATTTTAATCTCCAACTTACTAATTTGACTTTTAGATTTTCATTCTGGAACAGAATTTTACCTTTATGATGCCAAAGGATTTTGTATATATTTAAATATTCACTTTTTTGGTGTATGTACAAGGAACAGAATACAAATATAATTCTGCTACCAGCGTAAAAGAATACTGATTTGGACTACTTCTTGCTGAGGAAATTTGATGCTGTGATACAATTTGAAATTTATTTCCTCATGCCCCACATTAATATCACCATTTCAGTCCAGTTTGAACCCACTCAGCATTTTATTCACCCTCATAAGTCCCTCTGAATTTTCCTTGCAGTTTCGTGAGTACCAAAGCTAATCCAAACTCCCATGTTCAGTAAATGAATGCTTATAGTCTTCAAGTTAGAGGTTTTGAGCAGTTTCAAAACACTTAATCACATGGCAATGAGCATGGCCAGCGCATAATATTGTGGTAGAAATTAAGAGTAAGTGCAATAAGCATGAACAACTCACAGGCTTACTCTTACTGTTCCAGTGGGAAGCACAGTAGTAGTATACAATCACAGAAATACAGGACTGCAACAGGCCTGCAGAGATCATTTGGCTTACAAGACAGTGGCTATATATACCATAAACATAACAGACATGCCTAAATTATAGCTTAAAATAAAGTACTTGTGCATCTTGCATAGTCAGTAAGAGACATAGGCTTTAATACCTCACTTGGACTGGGGGAGGACTTAAGCGCTTAAGCAAACAAAAAATTCTGTATAGATATATGTACACATCTCACACTTGCATATCTAAACTCTACATAGGACTTTAGCAAAAAATAAGGAAAGTCGTTTGAAAATTCAGTTGATTAGCATTATTATTCCAGAAGATCAAAGGTGCCCCAAATATGATTTAACTGAACCGCTTCCAGATGACTTCTCTCATTACCATTTACTGGTATCAAACTAACAAGCTAACAATAAAGGTAGTCACACTGCCAGAGAAAGAGAAGAACAAGTCATCTATAAATAGTTATGATTGTTTGAACTGCCTTTTTAATAGCCACACTTTTCACAAACGAAACTTGCAACTGTTTCTGCAACTGGAGCATCAGTGACACCCAGTGGCTGCTTGATTGACCTGATTAGTTTATACCAAATGTACCCCCATCTCTTTTCAGTCATACAAACATTAACGGGAGAGAGAACCTGTAACTTAGGTAGCATTTTTCATGATTTCTACTAAACACTGAGATCACAGGAAACAGCAGCAATACCACCACACATCCATCACTCAGAAAACTTACACAACCCACCCTTCAGACAAGATTCAAGAGACAGATAAATAAAGTGGAGCTAAGAAAAGATACTGGTAAGATAATGTAAGAACAGCGAGAAGCACACGAAGGAATTAAAAAAAAAAATCAGACAACTCCATACTGGAAGGATCAGAGGTGGGAATATACAAAATTATTTCTCCAGGAACCCTCACCTTTTTTACAGTATCAAGAGGGCAAAGCTCAAATTCCATGTCAGCACAAGGGAATAAAACACTGCTGAAAGTAATGAAGCAGTGCCATTTAGACCAGAAGACTAGTGCTACTATAAATTGATCTCTTAATGCTTCACATTATTATTTTGAAGTCCTAAATCTCTGTCCTGGTTTCAGCTGAAATAAAGTTAGTTTTCTTCCTACTAGCTGGCATAGCACTGTGTTTTGGATTTAGGATGAGAATAATGTTGATAACTAGTGTTTTAGCTGTTGCTAAGCAGTGTTTATACTAAGTCAAGGACTTCTCAGCTTCTCATACTGCCCTGCCAGCAGAGGCTGGGAGTGCACAAGAGGCTGGGAGGCAACACAGCAAGGACAGCTGACTCAAGCTGAAGTGGTACTCCACACCATATGATGTCATGCCCAGAGTATAAACTGGGGAAGTTGGCTGGGGCACACCGTGGCTCAGGTATTGGCTGGGCATCAGTCAGCGGGTGGTAAGCAATTGTATCGTGCATCATTTGTTTTCTATATTCTATTATTATTATTTTCCCTTCCTTTTCTGTCCTACTAAACTGTCTTCATCTCAATCCACAAGTTTTACTTCCCAACTGATTCTCTCCCCCATACCACTAGGAGGGGGAGTGAGTAAGCAGCTGTGTGGTGCTTAGTTTGCTGGCTGGTGTTAAACCAGACAACCGCAGGAAACATTCCACATAGAAGTGACAAGTGAAAATATAAGATTCCACACAAAGTGGTTCGTTTTGTTTTGGTTGGCACATCAGGCTATAGGTTGACACATTAATTTAAGACCTCTTCTTGATCTTTTACCTTTGAATGAGAGATTCTGGCTTCCAAGATGGTACTGATAGTTTCTTCAGAAATACTGACAGAAATAATAAACACAACATTGTTGATGTAAAAGTGTCCCTGAAAATTATTATAAAGAACCATCTATGATTTAATATAAATCCTCGAAGGGAAGATAATTGGTATTACTGTTACTGTGCTGCTCTCCAGTCAACACAGGGACATTGTAGGATTCAGTTACGTTTGGCTGATCAAGCTGACAGTCTGTATTCCTAAGGCTGTTGGCAGCCAGCATAAGTCAGAGCCACTCTGAAGCTGATTTAATTTATACTGATGGATCTGCTGGAACAGGCTGACCTCAGAATGAACTTAATCCTACCTTTTTTTACCCCTTTTCCCTACCTAGGCTATATGCTACTCAGTGTAGCCTATCAAGTGTATAAATATGCATACATGCATGTTGTTTTTCTGTTCAAAAATTGAAAGCCATTGAATAATTTCCCCAATTGTTAAGTAGGTCTAAGACTGCCTCCAAGAAATTATTTTCTGCTTTGTTTTTGAGCTGAAGGATAATTTAGGTATTTCAGTCAAAGCAGTGTAAAAATCATGCAGAACAGTCAATATAGTTCATAGTTTCTAGAGATTTAACACAATTAGATGGCATCTGGACTAGTGACAGAAATGAAAACTACACTTTTAGGAAATAATTTTTAAAAAGGCCAAGAGCCATTTTAACTCTCTAACCCAGTGATATAATACTGCCACTGCAAGTAACAGGCTACAGGCTTTGTACTGAGTTTGCAAGACCATGGCACAGAGGCTTGCCACCTTCCTTTTGTCTTAATGTGCCTGCAGTTTTGTTTCCGAGTTGGTTTAGTTTTAACTTTTTTTTTCCTGGCCAGATAGCTATGGCTATTTGCTTTACTTTCACTTGTCATTTTATAATACCACCATAGTTTTATACAGATAGTAGTAACAAGTGATCATTCACTGCAAAATGAGATATTTATGATTAACATAGCAAAGCAGTGCAGAGGAACACAGGCCCAGTGTAATAGTAGAAGCCTTAAGAAATAGGGACACAGGGTGCTCTGTACTAGAGTATGGGTCCAGGATAAGAGGTGGGGCAGAGGTTAGTGCTGAGGACCCTGTGGCTATAAACAACTCACCAGTGGTCAATTAAAATGCAGAACTATAGCTGGACAACGACAATTTATAAGTATCAAGAAAAAGGAACAAGTACCTAACATATGTAAAAATTACCATATACCTTCAAATGTACCATATAAATTCAGATGTATCAGAGATGCAGACCAGTGGAGAACAAGCAAGGTATAAAAGCACATTAGCGAACATAAGTGACCCCTGGAGTGAAAAAGAAGCCATCAGCACCACATTCCTCCAGGTAAAGGGCTCCAGATAATGACTTGCTATAACAACCTCACAACCATCAGACTGCAGCCACTGACCTTATGACCCAGAACAGCAGAGGAAAGGTGAGCATAACCCCAGGGAAAGGAGTAGAAACTAAATGGTGGTGTAACAGTTTTAACTATATTATTATTATTAGGAGTTTTTTGGGTTTGTGTGTTTGTTTGGGGGTTTTTTTAGGGATATTATTGTAATATTGTTATTTCTGCATATAAGTATTTTATGTAATAGATCTGGACTAATAATGATGCATGGCTTAAACTGTTAAGATTTCAATGCTACTAACAAATTATTGCTTTAAGTAGAAGGTGTTTGCCCATGAACAAGATTTATTTTGTATGGCATTATGCTTAATCAACAGTTCTCTACATGTACAGATAACTAGAACAGGCTGTCTAGATCAAATGGTAAGTATTATGGCCTATTACTGCGATACTGAAGCTTTCTAACCTGCTGCATGCTGAATTTATTGCTACCTATAAACCTCTACAATAATAAACCATAAAGACTTGATTCTCTTACACACTTACCTGGCTCAAACCTCTAAGATTTTTTTGGTAGATATTCTCAATTTTCTAATAATAGACATATATACACACACACATATTCTGATCAGCTCACCTTAATTTGACTTTATTGTTATATCTTTTGAAAGGTTGCTTATGCCTACTTCCTTCAGACAATTTGCATAAGTGCCTGCATCTCAACGCTTATCAAAATTTTGAAGTAGGTGAAATTACTACATTTCTTAAAGAAAAAGCCCAAATTCGAGTTCATCCCTTGTCTTTCTGCATTCTGGGATCCTGTGACAAGGTCCTCTTACAGACTACTTTTTCAAGTTCTTTTTTATTACAGAGCTTCTGCTACTCCTTTTGGGCTATTACTAGCATTATCCTTGTTTTGCTTTTCTGTGTTTACTTCTCCCACACCATTCAAAGTTTAAATCCATATATGACATACTTTTTGTTGCTCAGTCTCACCTTTGTGTAATAAAAGGCTTCCAAGTGAAGGATAAAAGTATGCCCTTACATGGCAGCAATGAAGGACAAGAGTATCTCAAGGTACATTTCCAATTTTCCCCCAGAACAGTTTTCAGTATCTAATAACAGCATGAAATGCCCAAGAAAGGCAGACAAAAAATAGGACGAGGCATGACTAAGGCCCTATGTCTTTTGAATTCATAAGGACACTGAAGGAAACCTAGCACAGAGTAAAAAAAGCTCCTATTCTACCTGTCTACAAGACAATAAGAACCTTTACTGTAGAAAAAAAATACTGTGATGCTGACAGCTCTGTCAAATTCATATAACTTACTGTAAGCAGTTGCTTTACTGTGCTGTGTAACTAGTATTCTTGCATCTTGAACCAATATTAAAGAGTCTGCATGAAAGGCTAAAGGCCCCAACTTGACAAATCCCAAGCTTCTAAAAACCTAAAACCAAGCAGCAGCAGAATTAAAGCCAGTGACACTGCAGTTCCAAACCTGTACCATCACATTGTGTTCCCTTCTCCTAAAAAGTGGTTTTGTCACCTGCTGCCACGGTTTCAGCCAGCCGGTAACAACGCACCACAAAGCCACTTGCTCACTCCCCCCAGCCCCCGGTGGGATGAGGAGAAAATATATCACTCCCCAATTACGGTCACAGGCAAAAGACAGGCTCAACTTGGGGAAGGAACAAAATCGATTTCACTTACTACCAATCAAAACAAAACAAGGATAATGGGAAGCAAACCCAAACCTGAGAACACCTTCCCCCCAGCCCTCCCTCCTTCCCGCCTCAGCTCCGCTCCCGGTTCTCTCCGCCTCCTCCCGCCGGCGGCGCAG
>JAVJGG010000048.1:21596380-21608138 GCA_035590195.1 Aviceda cuculoides
CCCCCCCCCACAACCCAAAAAAAAACACCCACACCACGTTTTTCTTTAGCTGACCACATATTCATATTCTAACCACAGGAGCAAAGCAGCAATTGAGTACAATTTTTAAAGGCCCCAAAACGCTAGGCCAGTGGTAGTGGAAAAAATTGGAGAAATGGTTTTGATGGCATGTACAGTCAATAGGTATTCTCCAGTTCTTCAGAAGTACTAGGAACCATTGCAACAGTGAGTGTTGTGCCCTGAAGACATGGAGATGAAAACCAATTAAAAAAGAAACAAAGTAAAAAGGGGAAAAAAAACCAACCAAACCTACCATAATGCAGTGCCATGAACATGCTGTGCATCTCCTGAATGCCTTTGGTTCCTCTTCAGTAAGCAGGAGCCTTGATTCAGCAAGATTTCAAGTTCTTCAATGCAAAATTACTTAACGCATAAATGTTTCCTGGGTATCGATTCAATTGTACAGTTAAAATGGGATATGAATGACCTTGTTGGATCGATATCCAGGAAGTATAAATCTTTAACAGCTCAGTGTCAAGTCCTTAATGCTTAGAAAATTCAGTCCCACACTTTGCAATTTCATGAAATTTTAATATATGAAAATAGTATTGTTTATTTGACAAAGTTTGCAAAAAATAAACTGCATTCACTTTAAGTTTTCTTTACAAGTGAAGCAACAAAGACAAATATAACTTATATAATTTTTTGTAACAACAAGAAAGGGATTAGCATTCTTAAGTTAATTTTAATTTGGTTTGCAAGTATTTGGCAATAAAGTTTGATTTTCTTCCTAGTTTTTCTTTTATAGCAGGGATAAATAAGGCTTTTTCATATACTATAGCAGGCTTGTCCTTCACAACAGATCCACTTTCCAAATCATAGAAAAGTGAATTCAGCACATTCAGTTCCCAATGGACAGTGACAAAAATTATTAGCTTCCACAGACACACGGAATGCTGTAAGGTATTCTGAGGCAAAAGACCTTAAATGCATAGAAGTCATGACCATGACTTCAGCTGTGCAAAAGCCTTCTGCTTCTATAAAACAAAGGTGGATATTTCATACTTTCCCAAGACTTTTCTTAATGAAATATCCCACTAGCTTCTGTGGCCTCTGCTGATACTCCACAAGTACATCATGTGAGCTACTAATCTGGTCCCCCTCAAGCCGATTCAGAAGAGTGACACACACTACGGCAGCTAGAAATTAAAAGACAGCATTAGTTAAAAATTATATTCTGGCACTTCTGCAGTCCAAAAGCATAAACATTTGAACAAACAGCTAGAAGATTAGAAATATGAGAGAAAACAAACCCCCCAAAAGGGTGCACAGTACCATAACATGCAAAGGGACTAGCATGCTGTAGATGATATAAACAAAGGTACAAACAGTTTAAGACAACTGATTGCTACAGTAATAAAGCAAGAGCTCTCAGGCAGCTGCAGGTACTTACTCTTGTATCATGATTCTTATGTTTTTCTGGATAGGAAATACATTGCTCAAGTACCCAGGACTTGACTGGTAGGAAGTGATCAGAAAGACTGTTCTAGCAGATGTAGTTACAGCCCTCCACTATCTATCTTATAGTTAACTCAAATCCCTGTGCTGTAGATGCCACCCGTTGGGAACCAGCAGATGAGCTGCTTTGACATTCATGGATGGGGAGCACTGGAAGTACATGAGGATCTCATGGATCACCTCAGGCTCACCTGCTGCCTTTTGGTAAGTCCAAAGGTAAAATCCCTCCTTTCATTCAAGCTGAGCTCTACCATCACTCTTCTGTATCTGGGGTTTCTGCTAGTGACAATTTGCAGAGCACAAGCAATAATACGCATTACAGACCTACAAAGTAGAGACAGCAAAAGGGGCCAGGCTCCCTAATGCCTCAGTGATAGCATGGGTTGGGTTTTTAATCACTCTCACGTCAGTAAGAACTGAGGATGTTTGATACAACTGTTGGCCTTTTTGCTTGTTTTTCTTCACTTCATCCTTCTTGCATTTAAGCAAGTCTGAGAAACATCAGTGTTTTAAATTGGCAAATTCCTTGCCAAGGAAAGTGAGAGACTATAGTTAACATGATAAGTAGAAAGGCACTGTATGACATTATTTGTAGCACTTTTTTTTTTCTGATCTTTACTGAAAATTAGCTAGCTTCTGTAAAAAAAAAAATTAAAAAATTGTTTTATGATTAGGAATGGTTTATTCATGATGCTAGTAAAAATCTCCCAACTGTTTAAGAATTAAAGCCTAAGTCTACAGAAAATATCTATATTTTCAATTTGATATGGACGTATAGAAAGTGATTATAGTTTTATATATATGAGAATCACCTGATTGCTTAAATTAACCAGTTGCTTCCTGTAAACTTCAAAAACTAATTGAAGAAAACAAATTAATGCTACAGGGTAATTAGGTACTTCAATAATTTATGTGCTTGCCACAGGCTGGACTAGCAAATAACAGGACTAAACTGTGTAAGAACTAAGTGACAAAGTTTGCATAATTTTTTAATATATATGACACAAATCAAACAATCATAGCAACAGAACTAAAACCTTCTGCATATAAAAAAAACAGTTCTAGTATGTTAACACCTCATTTGCAGTTTTACCACAACCCCGCTGCAATGCAGAAAACTTCCTACAGTTTGAATAAAGTGACTTTAAGTTAGTTTACCTTTGACACCGCTGAGATTACACATTGCCGCAAATACAGAAGACTCCATCTCTATGTTTCTGACACCAGAATCATAAGCTGCCTTCAAATATTGCAGTTTCTCTTCTTCATTATATAAGCAGATTGCACCATCCAACCTGCCCTGTCCTACAAAGTAATTTTGCATAAATTTTCAGTGATGAAGTCACAGAACAAATTCAGTTTCTAAAATGCTCAATTACTGTAGTTTCCCCTACCAGTGTCCAGCTTTTACTACTACTCTTTATTTTCATGCACAAGACAGACAGGACAAAGTGATTCTTAGCCATTGCTAGAGCTTCTACATATTACTTCTATTTTTTATAATGTGAATCACGGTAATTTAATTGGTCTTCTCTAGCTTAAATTCTCAAATTCATAAATGGGAAAATGTAAGTAGTAGTTTCCTGCATGTGGGGCATGTGTCAAAATTCAGCATCAAAATTTAAGCTGTATGGAAGTGCTGCATTTTTTCTGTGTTTAATCATTGTCTAGAAAAACTGCCAGGCTTGAAAATGCCTTCCTGATACTATCTTGAAAGGATGAACATTTTATTACTTACAGACTCTCTAAGGTAAGAGATGAAGAGTCTCTTAAGCTAACTAGGTAATACTATTACCATTTTTTGAGAAAATTAGTTTATACAAATTAATCAAGACTAACACCTACAGATAAAATGGCAGCAGGTTGTGTACAGTAAAGTTAAATTGCACAGTCTTTTACTCGGTATCTTCTTGTTTTCAGGAGATGTAGTCCTAGATGAATACCCTTGAGCCTGTTCTCAGTTTTTGCTGTACGAGTTGAAAACATTCCTAACACTTTTATTTAGTGTAGCTTGCACCTGTGGTTGGTGTCTGAGGAGATACACAAACTGACAGCATCTGCTTCTGACCAAGCCTGAGCATTATGAAGACCACATGTTCCCCTCTGCATTGCACCCTTTGTCAGCTATCCAGTAACAGCTACAGAAAGTCGTATCAGGTGCCGCTACACTCTGTTCTCATGAGATTTGAAAGATGTTTGTGAATAGACTTGAGAGATCAGAAAAGCACCTGTATGTCTATATGTTTATCCAAAGTAAGCCTTGGAGGTTTGCCTCTATGTAGCAGCCTTGACACAATTCAGCAAAATATTGTCTTCAGTTGTCCGATCACTGCTTTGCTCAAAATGTGCATGGGAAACAAGTTCTGACACTTCTTTTAGAAAATATTTACTTTAGATACTTAACCAGTGGGAAAAAAACAAAACCAGCCACAAATAATTCTCACTCCTGTAATCCTGTAGGATGCATCAGTAAATCACAGAAATTGTGACAAACATACCTAACTGATGAGTACGTGAAAAGTGTATAGTAGACTATATGTGTTTCAGATGATCTATTAGAGCTGAGGGGAAATAAACCTTCACAAAATTAGAAGCTCAATACAGCAAACTGCTAAGCACAATGTTTGTTTTTACATGTATGAAAAATAGGTTAATTACAGCTGACAAGACAACTCAAAGTAGGGAATGCCTTCTGTTCAGTGAACTGGAACCTTAATGTTAAAATATTATTCAGTATTTATCTATTGCCGCTTACCAATATACTTCTGTTAGTCTGTCACCAGCCTTACCTTCATAGAAATCCAAAGTGCACATAGTGTTTCCAATGACTGTATTGAACTGACCGATTTCTTTACTACACTGCATCAGTTCCTTAGCTAGCTGTTCATCTAGGTTTGTACTGCGAATTACAGTCTTTCCCAGAATAACCTGTTCAAACTGAGGTTTGAAGGCAGCATCTACAGATTGCCTAGTGATAACCACTGAGCCTGGCTCCAGACCTGCAGTAAAAAGAAATAGGTATAGCTTCACAATGTAATTAATGCTTTGTTTCCACACACATAAACCATACATCTTGACTCAGACCTGCTTCTTTTAAAGGTGGCAATTTTGCCCCCGACTTCACTGTGAGATTTTTTTATGCATTCCTGGCTGCTTCAGTTTATTATTACAGTAACTTCTGAAAGAATGAAATTTTTCCTTTTTCATTATATATTCTTTCTTATCTCATACTTTTCATATAGGACAGGAATGTCCTTCTCCTAGTGTCAGATCTCTTAAGTACATTTTATCTATCCCAACGCAGATACTGTCTTTTCTTTCAAAATTACTGAAGCAAAACAATTCATCTCCTGTGTTCTGACCATCAATTACTTGCAGAGACATGCTCTAGTCTCCTACAAACATGCTTTGGTTTGAAGAAAAAAAAGAAATCAAGAGGGGAGATACCTATTCCACCAGAGGTGCCAATGCGAACAATGGTTATGTTGGAACACTTGGCATGATACAACAGTTTGATCAGCTCATGCAACATGATTGAAATAGAAGGAATGCCCATACCATGCTGAAATGAAAGCAGAAATTCATATTCAACATTCACATAGACAATGCAAAATATATATAGAACATCATGCTGGACAATATCTCCTTCCTGATTTTTTTTTTTTTTCCAATTGTCACCTAACTCAGTCCCACAAAAATCCTAACCTATGGGCCTATTGAAAGGCTACTGCAGGTAAACAGAAAGATTCCCACTGGCTTTGGCAGATTATGGATGAAGTACAATATTTCTAAAAATCATGAATTATAAAATAATTACATTCTCACGAGTATAAGCAGTGTCCTTTCCTAATAGTTGACAAATACAGAATCTTCATCACAGAACTTTTCTTAAACACAAGAAAAACCCCACGCTGATTTTTTTTTACCAACCTGAAGTGCCAGTGAATAGCTAAGCTAAATTTTTTCAACACACAGACATTGCAGTTTAGTCACAAAGTTCAGCAAATAAAAGTCCACCTTAACTTGCATGGTAATGTGATAATTACAACTCAAAAGAAAGGGTGCAGAATGATACTACACTTATGCAATTGCAACTGAAGTATGTAATCATATCTACAAATTAAAGGTATGAAGTATTATAATGCATACATGAGTTAGTAGCAAAAGTCTCATGGAATGCTACTCTCAAGTTACGTTAGCACATTTGACAATGCCACTGCAGATACATAGCTCTGGATGATACAGCCATTTTTTCCAATATCCCATATGCATCAAGTGACCCTTTCCTCCCATTATTCAGCATACAGAACAAGGATGAGGCAACAGTAAGTCTGCTCAAAAAATTCATAAGGCCATTCCTGTAACACCTCAGTGCTACACTGAGGAAAAAGGACGCAAGAAAGGAATGAAAGTCTCAGGGATTTGCCCTTTTACAAAAAAGGGCTAAAAAGGAATTCTTAATTAGTTGACAAACTTTTGGATCATGGGCCGATACAAACTTAAAAACCTGATTCCATCTACTAAGTTTTTAAAAGAAATGTGCATTCATATTTTCTACTTTGAACAGCATCATTGAACCGTGTCCCATATCTGATTAAGTGAGGTACTTACACTGACTGACAGAACAGGTCCCACTTTGTACATTGCGTAACGGTCAGTTCCCGCACAGATGTTAGGACAGTCACAACCAGGGCTCCCAAGCCCCAGTTCTTCAGCTATGTAGGCGATAAAAGCTCTCATCCGTGAAGGACTTCCTCCAACACATACAAACTGGGGTGGACAGTATTCAACAAAACAAAATCAATTGCATGATTCAGCATATCAAAGCACATGCAAAGATCAACATGAGGATGCAAACACCTTCAGTTAACCCAAAGGTATTCCTAGATGTGGCTCTTCTCACAATCATTCTAAAAGGCCATGAAGAAAATGTATGGGAAAAAACCCCCAAACCTTCTACATAGCACTCAAATGCTTTAATCCTTTTTAAATGAGTAAGAGACAGATATTGGCTTGAAGGCCCCCCACCCAAAAGGGAGTTCTACCTGAATAGAGACTGCAGCATTTGCCTTTTTACTGGATGAAAAGAGACAGTCAGAAACAACTATCCCCAATTTTGCTTGACATTGACAGTGACAAGAACCCACAAAATCTTATCCTCTTTCCACTCATTCCTCAATTGGTGGCATGCTGACACATTCAGTCTTATTTTGAAGACAGCTACACTTCCACCTTCTGCAGAAAAGCTTAGGCTGGCTGAATGAAATGAAGCATCTTACCTTTACATCTCCAAACAATGCTGGAAAATCATGGGTACCAGTCCCAAGTGCAAAATGGTACAGGATGTCTTCTTTCATTTTCTCCAGGTGAGGGTTGCAGAGATGGATAAAATTCTCTCTGCCAGGACAGCAACATTGTGAAACATACAGAGTATATACAAACTCCTACATTGAACAGATGATAATTTTGCAAAGTCAAACAGTAAAAGTTGGGAAATGCCACACCTAAGTATGCCTGCACTACCTTATTTTGGTTCCTCATGCATTACATTAAGGAAATCCTAAATTTCACGACCCCCTTACATGTCATAATAAATCACATACGATATTTAACATTCCATTTATTGCACAGGATGAAATTGCTAAAGAAAAGCCCTGATGGTAGGATGCATTTGTAACAGTGTGACCTTTACCTTAAAAAATATTAAAGTTGTGAACCAGTGTGGGTCTTTATGGTCAGCAGGACCGGGGAATATTCAATAGACCACCTTACTACATAGACAATCTGTAGCAAAGCTGAAAAGCAAACTCAGCCTCTGTGTTTTGACTGACCCTCCTAACCACCTGAGAAGGGTGGGAAGATGTGGGCTTTATAGACAGCCCAAAGGGGATTTCTGGCAATTTGGCTCACTGTAACTCTGTGTCATCCAGCCAGGAGGAGAAAACTCTACAGCATGAGACTGGTAACAAGAATACAGAGGACCTGAAACAGGAGAGAAAACAGGCAAATGGAAATCTGAAGCAAAGGAAAAACCATGGAAGAGAAAAAAAGATGCAAGAAAAAGGGAAAGACAGGAAGAGGTAAAATGAATTCATTTCCTCTTAAATTGGTTCCTGTAAGGAAGTGATACAGCTTAAAAAAAAAAAAAAAAAAAAAAAATCTTTCTGGAGAACCAGGGAACTACAAGACAAGGAGGGAAAACTGAACTACTTAGCATGTGGGATCGCCTTCATGGAAAATTGGGTAGTAGACTAAGCAAGCTGAATGATTCATAAAACTCCTGCCTTCTGTGCTTGATGTTTTAAGTTCAATTGAAACAGGTAGGAACAACTAGTTAATAACCACAAGGTTAAGCAAAATACTAGCCAATACTTCAAAGTAGTTTCTGAGAGATGAAGTCAAGCAATAAATATCTTCCAGACACAAGATGACTTGAGCTTACTGAAGGCTCACTGCAGTCACAGCATGGCTCAGCAAATTCAAACTGCTTTGTCAGAGGAGACAAACAAAAGAGTTTGCCTGGAGTTTATGCAAAAAATTGTTAAGACTTTGCAGGAGCAACTCTGAATCCTTTTTAAATGAGTAAGTAAATAAGTAAATGAAACCTAAACATAGGTGCTGTTTTAGATGTTTTAGGTTATCCTGCCTGTCTTCTAATACCTCTCCAGGAGGCCAGTGCTTTTCTGTAGGTCCTATGTCTTATCTGTCAATCCTGAGCAGGATGTATTGGTTACCTTTAGAAGCCTGAAGTGGCCTAGATGCCCATAATGAGGTCACTGAACTGTTCTTCAGAAAGCAAAGAAAATAGTTACAACCCCAATATTCTATCAATTGTTTCTGTTCTTGAAATTCTCTCTCTAATGCCACTAACTATTCAGCAGCAGCTGCACAGCCGAAGAGGTATCATCCCAATCCACCCTGTTTGTCCCTGCCCACCACAGACTACCACCTTCAGCAGCTGAAAAAGCAGCCCAACAAAGCAGATGGTTCATTCACCCCTTCAGTAGTAATTCCTTTCTACCTCCCAGCTGCCCCATTTGCCCCTCTTCATACAAATCCCACCTCAGGTGGAACCAAAGGCTTTGGTTGCCTTTCTTCTTCCCTCCGGGAGACCTCTTTGACTCTGGGAGAAATAAAGTCCAGGTTTATGGCTCTTCAGAAAGGCACAGACAGCCCAGGAATTTGCCAGCTCACATGAGCAGAATTCCCAGACTGCCTCCTCTGAATTACTCCTGTTCGGTTTTGTGGGACTCTCTACCTATATTTAATGGGTCACTCACTAATGCAGATGAAATAGCTGGCTGTGCTGATGTTTATTGGAACGGCTTTTACATACAAGTAGGATATGATTTGAAATCACTTTACAATTTGTTCTCAGGTAAGCAAAAAATATTTACTTCTTTATGAGAATACCAGCAATAAAAGTTTGTCTTCAGGAAATAAATTGGGAAAAGGCAAGGCCTCTATTGAAAGTACAGGGAAATTCATGTGGTATGTGCCGACACCACTGTCCTCATGCCTGGTCTAAATACAGCTTCCTTCCTCAGCAGTGTCTGTATTTTACCTTTTTCATCTCATACCCTACCAGCAACACTCTTCAACGCACCATCTCACTGTAGCTAGAGGCTGTTACTAACTTGTACCAGTTATCTGCCCATCCAGATCTAACTGCAGACTTGGACCCTGGAGTAAAATGGGCAACAAAAGTAAGCATATTATTATGTGTGCGTTGGACAAATGCCACGGATTTACAGTAGAGGCAAAGCTGCCTGATAAAAAAAAACTTTGGCCTGTAACTCTAAGGAGCAGACAATTTATTCCTCTCACACTGTTGTAAAGCACCTACGGCTTCCAGAGGTTTAAACAAAACGTGTGTATCTGACAACTAAACTTGTATGGTTTTACTAAAATAAGCTTAAACTAAGGATTAGAGAAACAGATTGAAATATTTGTTCAAAATCCTGAAGCAGGTAGGTCTGGCCATATGCAGCAACCGAAGTCAACATTTCAACAGCTCACTGGATTAAAAAAAGCAACAACAAAAAACATCACTTACGCTTCAAAAAATTAACTGTCATGATAAATAAAAATGGCTAGCCAGCAAAGCCCTCTGTGTAGCGTTGGTTAAAGCAGATAAAGACTCAATTTCTCAAAACAGCTTCTACTAGATACTTGATATTAAAATCAATATTTGTATCATAAACTTTATCTTAAACTAAACGAGTGTGTAATGAGTTTGGGGAGGAAGGTAAGTGTAGACTTTGACAAGATAATTAATTTCTGAATCTTACTTTGAAGACTGTTCATCATCAGTTTTCTTCTCATTCGAGACACCAGGAGCCATGTGTGCTTATACCTAGAATTATATTTAAAAAATTAGATATCTAAGTGCATCAGCATAGTCCCATCTGTAAAGCTAGCATCATTAACAGTGACGGCAACTTTCTATTTAGATGATACTGTCATGAATATTAAAAACCCAGGATAATCCAGCCACACTACAGCTTTTATAACTGTAGCAAAATGAGCATCTCCATTTTTTTTTATGGCCGAGCATCACCACTTTCAAACCACCAAAGCCCAAACTAATCCCTTGCTAATGTAATCCCCATCTCAGAACGACTTCTGTTCTGTGGTATAAGCAACACCTGGCTCACGGGCCCGAGAGAGCCAAGTCTCATAGCTAACTAACTAATCCTCTTTCTTCCATACCTCCCACAGCGACAGTGACTGTTGAACTAGCTAGCTTTAGCCTCCTTTCACCTCTGACTCCAGAAGGTCATTTCTAACTGTCATATGCCTGAAACCCGAGTCCAGGAAGCATCTTACTCATAATATCCTCTTCATTAAACTCCTCCTAATGACCTTAGGAGCATTTCTATGTGGCCCAGCCTAAGGGCAAGGAAGACTAAACCAAACATGACTCCAAAAAGTCACAGCACTCTAGTTTATCATCCATCTTGAATATCTTTTCTCCTAATCCATTACCTTAACCTATACCAAAAACCTTCTCCTTTCTGCATTCAACTTTACATTTAAATAGATGGAATTATAATTATAGAATGATTCATTTGTTATTATTTTGAGAAGCGACTGAGGCTACGTGCTGAAGTTGGTACTTTGCCCTTACAGGAAGTACTGAATCACAAAGTTTTGTTCTACCCTCCCTTACAAAGGGCGTAACAGCATGTAGATTATAATAGAGACATGATTGTAATCCTTAAAAAACCCAGGAACACACTACGAGGAAATAGAAAGAAATCAGTCTTGCAATAGAATTATGTAATACAAGAATTCTGAAAGAACTGAAGAACCAAATGAAATAAACCTGAAGTCTGCCTGGTAAAAGCCACTGAATAACAGAAATGTATTAAAATTTATAAGGACAATTAGTTTTCTTCATTTAAAATATTACCCTTTATTAAATAGGCCTAAACTTCCCATGCACCAGATACACTAAATGTATACTAGAATCTCTGCTCAAGGAGGTAATGTATTACAATTGCTTTTAGAATCAATTATGGCTGCATGAACAGAGTCAGCTACTACAGGGTATCACTATTACATCATGTACATTACGGGAAAAACGCATAATTTGTTCCAAGAAAACTACAGTGCCATGACTCCTAATAACAAGGAGTTGGAAGAGAGTAAGAAGAAACAGCACAGTTATTTTTATGTACCTAGATGACAAACGGCTGCAAACAAAGGGAGGAAATTTCATTCAGCTGCTGTTGACAGATTTCTAGCAGTGTTCTTGGTCCTGTGATCCCCTAAGTAATGACGTTCTTCAAAAAACCGAGAACAAAGTTCTGACAGTCCAAAGGTCCAGAACAGCCTCTCCAACGGCACCCAACCGGAGATGCCTTGGCAAGAGTAGAAGAAAGGAGCAAGCAGAAAGCCATTTTCCCGCGGCAGCCCCTTTCAGCAACCGGCAGTAGCTGACAGACAGCCAATTAACATAAAGCCACAAAATTGCCACGCTACCTGAACAAACGGACGTTTTTATAGCCACATCAGAATTTGCAGCAGCCCTCCTCAGCCTGAGTTAAAACCGATGTTCAAGAATAACGTGCTCAAGCAAGCGCCCGGACCACTTTAACGTGCGTGCAAGGCCTCCCACCGATGTTTTAAAACCAAGCCCCAGTTCGGTGCCGGCCCATCGTTAGGAAGACCGAAGCCATCGCAAAGCTGACGCTTAGACGGCCGCCTCCCTCCTGAGGCTGGACGAACGACGACA
>JAVJGG010000050.1:39245-59478 GCA_035590195.1 Aviceda cuculoides
GCGGCGGCGGAGATACAGAAAGGAAGGGGAATAGAATAGACAGTACCTGTCTCCAGCTGTTGATGCCATAACAATCAGAGGCAAGCTGGAAGTAGAGATACTAGCCTCACAATACCCATCCCTCACTAATAAGGGGAGATCAAAGGTTGCAAAAAATAAATACGTGAGTAAATAAATAAAACCCAGACACATTGGTTGAGAGTATCACGCAGGAGGACGTAGGTGGCCTTGAAGGTGTCAGTAACAGCAAAGGGACTAAAGTTAGAAGCACAAAGGGCCTAAAATCGAGACTTTCTTAGCTAACCCTCTTTGATTATAAGCAGCAGAAAAGAAGACAGACTCAGGATCGCCAGTGAATCGTACAATAACTGTAAGCACCTACTGAGGCGTCGAGAAGACACTGTCGGTACAGCAGTAGCTATAGGTGCATGGTACTGCTGCTATGCACAATGCTGATGGGACTTCACCTGTGGGAAGAGAACGGGGCTCATTTCTAGCCAAGAAAGCTTAACTTGAAGTGCAAGCAAGAGCGAGCTTGCAGGACAGCCTACAAGCGATGGAGAGCTCACAGTGTACGAGGGGGCTGGTTTGATTAGTTAAGCAAAGTGAAGTCTACACTCAAGGGAAATAAACACCAGGGAGGAAGAACAGCTTCAGCTAAAGCCATGCTGGCACAGGCACAAGAGAATATAAACTAGCTGTGAATCCATTTAAGCTGGAAATTAGAAAAACTTTCTAACCACTACAGCAGTCAGGTTCTGGGGCAGCCTGCCAAGGGGACTAGTGGGGACAATAAAATTAACCAGTTTTTGGTTGGTACTTGAGAAGGTTTCACAAGGAATTATGAGATGGTACCAGTGAGAGATCACGCCCGGTCACCAGGAGCCTCCTCACTTCTGCTCCCACCAACAGATCATCCATCTTCCCACATCCAAAGCCAGTGCTAAATGCTTCAGCGACAGATGCAGGGAAAAGTGCAGGAGACAGGGCAAAGCCTCTCCAGAAACATTTTCTCTTGATCTGAAGGGGCTGTGGCTTCACTTGTGCCTCAGAGCAGGAGGGTGTAGAGTTGCTTTTAACTCATGCACAAGTGCTGCAGTAATTTTGGACGTTCCTGTTACCGTATAAGGGTCACGGCTCTTGAATCCAGCCGACATTTCAGTATCTATTGAATTCATCGCAGCATGAATATAATTGCACATTGCACAAAGAATTTTTGCAAATGAACTCCTTTCACCAGGATTGTGGCAGAGCCTGCCACCAGCAGAGAAAGCAGACAAAAATCCAGCCCAGTTCTGCGCTGCACCAGCAGGGATGCTCCTGGAAAACTGGAGCAGCCCCAAAAGGAAACACCCAAGAGGTGGGTGGCTGAGGAACTGGTAGAGAAAGCAGGTGGTTTTTTCCTGAGTATTGCAGCTAAGCAGTGACTAGTACTAGGGAATGGGACAAGGAAAGAAGAGCCCTGCAGGTGGGAACACAGACAGATGCCCATGGAGAGGATGGCAGAGAGGGAAAGGGGTCACAGAAGGAAAATGAGCAGCTATTCTAGGGCACATAACAGAGCCAAGAAGGATGTCGGAGATCTGAGAGATGCATTTGCAGCTGCTGACATGGACTGTGGGATTCTTCCGACTACTCTACCTTGCTCTGCAGAGCCAGCGCTTCATCCCGGGGGGGCTGGTCCAGCCGTGGCAAGAGGCAGGCACAAACCTCCGTGACTGCTGTGGGCAGGAGAGAAGGTACGGCCCCATGGGAAGCAGAGCGGGACACCCATCCGTCTGTGCCAGTTCACCCAACAGACCAGACTGTCTGGCCCCCACCTTCCACAAAAAAAACCCCAACAAACCTTCGGAGGGGAGGGGAGCGAATGCCCCATTGGAGCAGAGGCGAGGCATCCCCATGTGAAGCTCTGGGGGAGCACACGGCCCCATGCACAGATACTCTTCACATGCACCAGCCCTCCTGTTAGTAAAAAAAAAAAAACCACCCAAACAAACAAAACCCAAGCCCTTAAATGTCTCATTTGGGGGGACAGGGGCAAGGGTGGCCTCAGCAACCCCCATAAACAAAACGTTGGCTCCCTTTCCGTTACGCACAAAGACCACCTCCACCGGTCCTCCAGCACAAACCACTGGAGGCTGGGGAGAACCTCGGACAAATCCTGTTACGCTTCTCCCCGCCCACCAGGTACCGACAGGCACCCCTGCGGATGCTGGGCTGCTGGCACCATGGTGTCTGACACCCCCACCACCTTCAAGAAGGGGAGCAGCAAGCTCCCCACAAGAAATCGTGCTCCCAGTAATGCAGTAAGAAGAATTACCATCATTAACCCCAATTCCTAGTAAGAATCCATGGTTACCTCTCAGCACAGGGCAGCTGGCAAAAGTCAGACATCAGCAACAGAGCCGTTCCGGTCCTGTCCTACCTCCTCCCCTTCCTGAATCCAGATGTCCAAGCCCCACATGTGAGATGCAAAGAGGGATTGCAATGAATCACTGTGCAAGAGTCGTTGCGCTTCCCGTGCTAGGGCTGGCAGATCTCCTGCTCCTCAAGCTGGGATGAACACTTCTCCATACCCTCTCCTCTACAATCCCCTAAACCTCATTCCTTTGGCAGGGCTCAGGGTGTCGTGTGTCCGGGTATTTCTGTTCTGCTCTACTCAGGGTCTGTTTTCTCAGTCTTTTCTTTGGGAAAAAACAGGGTTAAAACACAAAGACATTTAAAATTAAAATGAAAACTTATAATAATAATAATGCTCAGTACTTATCTCACGCTTGCCATCTTCAAAGTGATTTACAAATGTTAACTAATTAATTAATCTTCACATCCTCTCTGACTGAAATTCAGAGTCACGGCTGAAGTAAGCAGGAAAATAAAAAGCGTGGTTTTCAGATGAAGGGCAAAGGGAAACCTCTGCTCCTGCCCGCTGTTTGCCATTCGTCAAGCCAATATGCAGCAGTGTTTTCATTCTGCACTGCACACCTCTCATTTATTTTTCAGTCATACCAAAGGTCTGAAGTAATTTTATCTGCTACCTTCTGCTTCTTTTTTCTTAATGGAGGTCTTAAAAGGTGTTCCCTTTGAAAAGTAAACAAAACGGAAGACTTTCAGAGCTGTGCAGATGCCTCTTGATCAAATACGTTTAATCCCAAACTCTTCTGAAATCCACAACACAACCAGCCTCAGGAGGGACAAATAAGAGAATGGGAAGGGGGAAGCAAGGCCTACGGCTGCACTTGGCAAACGCCGCTACCGGAGAATCGAGCTGAGCCTCGGAGACGGGGGCAAGCCCGATGCCACAAAAAGTTACGGCAGGACACAGGCAGACTCGCACCGGCTGCGATTTAGCCGTGAGGATCCGAGCCCGGGGCTTCAACACAGCCTAGGGCTGGTGCGGTGAGTCCCCCCGGGCCCCCGTGTTGGTCCACACTCTGGTTGCTGTCACCCGTGCGTGGGTTTTTGTGCTCACAAGACCGATGCCAGCCTGTGTACGGAGGTCCGGCGCTGCCCTGCCTTGCCGTGTGCTGCGCAGGGCGCTCACACGAGTGCATCGCCTCTGACCTGTGTGGAGCTCCCAGCGTCAGCTCAGCGATACTTCCAACCCAGCTCCCGGGATCTGCAGCCTGGATTTAAACTGGATTCAGGGCATTTAAAAAGACCCTTTGTGCCCAATAGCCACAACATGGTTAAAGAGAGTAAAACCCGACAGGTCAGAGAGGAGCCAAGACACTTGGGACAAAGAGCTGTCGCAGCTGCTCTTCCCAAGCGACGGTGGGACTCTTGTGGGGCGCGAATATCCTCCTCCGTTTTTGGTAACTCCAGCTCTCCCTGGAGGGGACACCGGTCCAACCCAGCTCCCGCCGGACCTCGGCTGGCTGTTAGGACACACGCTTTGTCTGGCTGCTCAGCTCCATCCTGAGCCCGTTCTCACTCCTTTGCCTCACACCCCAACAGCTTTGCAAGTGGCTCCTCTTTCAAAGGGTGTGAGGTGCCAGACATTTGGCAGGTGCTCAGGGCTTGCCAGGTATCACCTCCCCTGTTGGCATCTCGGTCCCAGACTAGCTCTTCCCAGGGAGCGGGAGAATCTTGATGCGCAGAGACTTCATTGCTTTGCGCAACCGCAAACACAGCGAGCGCGGTGACTTTCCTCACCGAGAGAGACAGATGAAGGTGATGTGATGCAGCGGGAGGAAGGCTCAAGGTAATTTAAACAAAAGCTGGAAGCGTTGTCACAACCCCTCCCTGCAACTGACGGAACACAGGACTCGTCGAGTAGACTCCCTATTGCTGCAAATTAGTCAGACCTCTCTCGGTGGGTAGAGACAAGCCTGGCTCAGCTGCCCCCTCACGTGCTCCTGCAGCCCGATTTGCATCTCTCCTCTGGACAACTTCATGCCAAACCTCTCCTACCTGGCACTCCCATTGCCAGGTGACTACAGCTAAGGGGCTTGATGCCTCGGGGCACAGAACAGGGGAAAGGAGCGGGGCTGCCCTAGCTCTTGGAGACCTCAGCCGGTGACAGCAGTCACCCCGGGACAGCTCGGCACATCCCTGCCCTGTGACCTTACGCGCAGGGAAGGAAGCTGCTTGGAAGTTTTATGAATCCGTGGATTCAGGTGACAGGGGTTTCCCCACTGAAAGTTAGTGCTGCATTACAGCAGACCAGAATTAGTAAGACAGCAATATTACACAAACCAGCATTTTGTGGTGTTCGAGTACTGCGATGACACCGCACCTCCCTACCACTCAAACAAGCATGGTCTCCCGCCCCCCACCTCAACAAGGCTTGCTCCCACCTACACTGCCTCAGCTCCAGCTCTCACTTCTCTGACCCAGAACAAAATTCACCCAGGCCAGGGAGTTGAAAAAGCCTGCATGCAGACAAAGATCAGGACTTTCCCTTGCTGGATTAATTTTTCAGCAGTTTGCTTACACCCAGAAATGCAGGTTCAGGGAATCAAATTTTAGCACTGGCACAAGGAAAGAGGCAGAACTAAGCGGGGGTGGCAGTCACAGTGTCAATCCACATTTACATCAGCGTACACCACCGTGGAACAGCAGTGTGACCCTCACATCCATCTGACTCAGCTTCAAGCCAGCCTCGAGGATGCATCCTCTGAAGAATTTGAGGTTTTTTTCTGGGCATCTCGCAAGAGTCAATTTCATTAATTATTTTTTTTTTCTGACCAGACTCCAACACCACTTGAGAATGGCTCAAGCAGCATCTATACCATGAAAACTCACCCAGACGGGCATTGACTCTCTTACCTTTAACTGTCAGACAAGTCCCCACATCACTTTTCGTTTTGTCCAGGATCACGGGCACGTAGTATTGACACAAATATGAACTTTTTCCTCAGTCTCTGCACCTTCCTCTGAGACTACCTGAAAAGCACCTCTTTTGAATGTTTCAGATGCAAATTAATCACACAAGAAACTCTTTAAGTAAGATTTATCATTCTTTCCTGCTTTATAGACTCTCATCCCAAAAGAGCTACCGTGGCACTACCCTCTGGAAAAAGAAATGAGTATTTTGAGGTTATTCCACCCAGAAACGGGACAGAGGCTATCAACATCACGACTTACTTCGGAACATCCAGAATCGGTGTATGAGACAAAGAGACACCACCACAGGAGCACAAGTTTGTATAGATATGTCCATAGATCTGTATTTTTATTGTTTTTATATATATTTATAATATATTTATATATTTTTAAAAGAATCCCTTCAAAAACTACCCTCCCACCTAGCAAAACAAAGATTAAACAATCAAAGATGGCAGCTGCATCCTGGAGCAAAGTATCCCAGGGGTCTCATAGAGCCAAAATGATTGCTGAGCACCAGCGCACTTTTCCCAAGCCTCTGTGATGCCCTGTGGGTGCAAAGGTGACTGACAACAGTTTTATGGCTCTTTAAATTGACCTGTCAGTAGACAGGGAGAGAGAAAGACATGGCCGTGGCGGTGGGGGCTGGAGTGGCAGGGGAAACGGCAACGCATACAGCTGGAAGCTTAGAGTGTGAAATGCTGTGATGAAAAGGAGGGAGACGCTGCCTGGAAAGTCAGTAATGAAGATGGGAAAGAGAACAAACATGCAGGAGAATTAGGGGGCAAGATGGATCTTGGGGAAGAGCTCAGAAGCATCACACTTGGGACCCTTGCTACCCCTCCATCCCCCAGATCTCTTCCTCTCACCCTCCCAGTTGTGAAGGGAGATCCAATTAGTTTGATTTAGACCAAATCTTCGCACTGCCCCGGAGCCTGTGGAGAGAAGGAAAAAAAAAAAAAAACAAAAAACAAAAAAACAACAACAAAACCCAAACCCAGTTCAGAGTGGGCACTCGGGCTCATCCCCAACTTCCTTTTCTAAACACACAAAAAGAAGAGTGGCTGACATTCTTCGCCAGAGGAGAACACAAGGAAGGCTTATGAACTCTGCTTCAAACCAAGAGCCACAGAGATTTCCCCTCACGTCTGCAGCAGAAAAGCTCAGCTGGGACTACATCTCTGACCACCCCCTGTCCAGGGAGCAGACCCCTGCACCCAGTAACCTCAATGCTCCGGAACAGAGCTCCCCTCAGTTCACCTCCTCAACACCCCACACCCACCCACCCACAGACTGGCTCTTTTTGTTTGCCCCCACTCCTCACCCTTTGGCTTTGGAAGTTTTCTTGCTCGCCTGGCGTTGGTTGGTGCCAGGGGCCGGCTCCCTGAGCTCTGTTAGGTGCTGTTCCGGGTCTTGGGATGTGGCTGCTGCAGCGGCTGCTGTTGTCACTTTAATGGTCTTCTTCAGGTTTGCCACCTGCAACAGCAGAAAAGCAAGAACCAAGGGATTTCCCAGTGGTTTTAGTTCATTTTGGTTTTGTGGTGGGGGACTTTTTGTTGTTGTTTTTTTAAAGCAAGCCCTGGAGTGAAGAGCTGCAAGCTCAGGTCAAACAAAAGAGCTAACAGCTGTGCAGCCCCCTGCGCTGCAGGGGAACATTAAGCTGATTTAGGACTCTTCTTCAGGCACAACCCCCTAGGGGGGCTGGCCTAGGGAAAAGGTAATGCCTTACTTAAGCGAAGACCGTAACAACCACAGGGTACTGGTTCTGGTTATTTTAAAGCGAGGGGCACCAGCTGCTCCCTCCTCTCCCCACTCACCTCGCTCTCTATCTGCTGCTTAAGTGCCAGCTGTTGCTCTTTATGTTGGTTGGCCCGGCTAACCTGTTCTTCAATGCCCGACAAGACAACCTCGCAGCCCTGGCACCTGGAGACAAGACGCAGAACTGAACAGGCCAGGTAATTTACACAGCAGAGAAAGAAACGTGGAAGGTGACAGATTTCAACTCTAGCAGCCAAAAAGACCGGAAGGTGACAGCTACACCAGGCAGGGAAGACACAGGAGCAGGAGTCCAATGTAATAACGTAGTGACGTTATTACCTGGGAGGGGGACAAATAACAAAGCGACGCTAGGTTAGGAACTACAGATACATACTCAGCAAGCCTCCTGCCAGCAGCCAGGACTGTGCAAACGTTGCTGAGGTCTCGTCACCCCTCCAGCAACAAACAGGGGAATTTGGAAAATTATTTTGGAAAACTACTTTCCGTTGGAGTTTGGGAAAGGGGACCGAGTAGGCCACCTCACAACGCTACTCCCCAGCGACACACAGGGGATCTGGGGAAGCCACCGGCCGCTCCTGCAACCTTCTTTGGGTGTTAGTATTGGGGGCTTCCTCCTCACCACTCCTGCAATGTGCGGGTGATGGTGCTTAGCTCCTCCCTGCGGATGTCCCTCCCAATGCTGTAATCCACCTCCAGGCGCTGGTTCCGCTGATCCAAGCTCCCTCGCAGCACATCTGCATACACAGCCTCAATCACCAGGTCCTCCAGTTGCCGGACATTCTTCAGCTGTAACTGCTCGAGCAGCACCGAGTAGGGGATGCACTGTGGAAACACAATGGTAACCAGCATGAGGTAATCGCAACGGAAGGAGGACTTGGGGAAAAATAGGGCCACTACCTTGATCTTGGCAGCCAGAGTGACGACTGACAGGTGCCTCAGTTTGTTCTTCTGAGCCTCTGTCAAGGGAGGGAGGTTTGCTGCTTCAGCTGTCGTCAGGGGAAAGAACAAGGTATAAGGATTTACGCCTCATTTTCCATTTCCCATCCCTGCACAGCAGCATCTGCGCCATACCCGTTTCTTAAAGCGTCTGCACACCAATCCCCCAAGCGATGCTTTGTCTTGCCAAGCCATCCCCATCAATTCTCGGCTCAAAGGACCTTTTCTGAGCAGCCTTTCCTCCCCTCGGCCTCGAGTCATCCTCTCTAGCTGTCCCGCACCTTATTTATGCGGGTCTGTGGGTCCCAGTGGATACCTAAGTCTTTCCCCTCGCCCCTCAAAAACCTCTCTGTCAAGATGTTCTTGGAAATGCCCCACACAGCTGGCGAATGGCAGCATTAATTACTGCCAGGTACTCCAGCGGTCTCGGCCCCAAAGCGCAATCGGGCGTCCGTCGGGCCGTAGCGACGGAGGCACGGCCCCTGCTGCAGAAGGGGGGCGTGGGCGGTTTGGGTGAGGGTCTACAGCACCTCGGGGCTCTGGCACCTCGGGACCACCGTCACGGGGAGGGGAAAAGGGTCCCCGAACCGCCTTCCATCCCCGGGGCCCGGTCTCACCCAAGTAGTCCGCGTAGGTGCCGTAGGCGAAGATGGTCAGGAGCCGAAAGACGGGGGAAAACTCGCCGTCGGCCAGCTGCGGGGACACGGGTCGGGCTCCATCACCCTCCGGGGCCGCGGGCAGGGCCCGGCTCTCTGGGAAGGCAGGTGGCCGACGGCCTCAGTCCTTCGCGGTAGAGGTGAGGTAGGGGTGAAAATGTCTTGAAATTCTACGCAAAACGTTATACATACGTAGTTTTTGTAACTATATTGTATACAAAAATGTATATAAAGTGTGTTAACGCACAAACAACTGGGCCACTGCCTTAAAAGTGGCACTTTCTGAGAAAAACGGCGCTTTTTTGTGCTTCTGAAGGAGACCTACCTAGTAAGGACACCCCTGCGGCAGCGCCGACGGCACGCCCCTGTCCCTGCTGCCGGCCCGGCCCAGCCGTGCTGACGGCAGGCAGCGCAGGTTTCCGAAGCAGCTGTCTGCCTACAGGACAGCCTATAGCCTGCTCACTGCCAGGCACCTCATACCATTAACTACCTACAGCTCCACTACTTCAGCGGAGCCAGAACAGGTTTTGTAAAGCCAGTGATGATAAGGCTTTTCACACAAGAAAAGCCTAATACGTGGCTATAGATTATTTTGTCACAAGGATTTCAAACGCTAATTGAGCTGTTTTTGTGCTTCGCATTAAGCTTGAAAGCCAGGAGGCTGTACGCTCAGCACCCAAGCACAAATGCTTAGTCTTAAAAACCAAAACAAACACAGTAGCCCCAAGGGATAGGAGTATACTATTTGGGAAGTGTAGTTTATGATTATCTATAGTTGCTGTAAGGTAAGTGTCTAAATATGTGAAGTTATGGCAAAAGGGACTGGCAGTAGGAAGGACTATGACCAGGAAGCAAAACATATCTTTGGAAAAAACCACTTAAACTCGGGGGGGTGGGGGGGTGTATGCGGGCACGGCTGAATTATTAAATTGCCTGTTATGTGTTCTGTGAAGGTAAATAACAGTTGTTGCTAAGGCTCACAAAGCACTAATGTGGTAGATTACATGTGCAAGAGAAAACCAATTGTCAGACTGATCTTGGAATCCATAGATCAGCAGGAGTTAAACAGCACACCATCCCTCTGCGATAGTCCCATTCCACAATCCATTAGCACTCCTTCCCTGCTATTCCTGCAGATGTTGATAAACAATATATTGCTCTGAAAGCATTTGATTATCACACTACATGACAACTATCTTCCAACAGAAAGCAGCAAGTCTTGAACCTGCATCAAGCCTGGTGTGCATCAACTGTGCCTAGCTCAATTGTAACCTAAATCCTGGAAGCGAGACTGAAAGTGCTTAATGACATTCCAAGACAGATAACAGTTCCAGGCATGATATCTCCAAGGGGATGTTCAGCTGCACAGTCAAGTAGAAGAAAGGATCCAGACCTTAGACCAAAGGAAAGCACAGTATTATAAATATGGACATCTTTTCCAGAAGCTCAACAGTTCACCTGACACTTCTGTATGTCTAGTCATCAGCTCTGTATCTGATAGTAGTTTTACTGATGAACTTAGTGAACTGGGAGGAGAGATCTGCTTTCATCAGTGAAATGCTTTTGCAAGTGAACAGTATTATTACTTAACCTCTCTTCGTGGACCTTTACACACTATGCACCTACCAGTAACAGTGGAAATGGTTTGGTATACCACTTACGTTCTTCATACTCTAGTGAAAACAGGACACAATCAGTAATCACACCAAAGAACTACTATGTTACTAGGAGAAGCATCATCCTTCTCTGCAATATGCATAAACACCAACATAACAAAATACATATGTTGATGAAATGAAACAAGCAAAAAAAAGCACAGCGACAGGAAAGAGATACACAGTAGAAGAATTTGCAGTCCTAGGTAAGCAGAGTATTTTCCTCCTACTCCTCTTTGTTGAGAATGCCTGTTCTAATGTCAGCCTATTTCAGAAGTGTTTTGAGGAACCCTCCTCTCTCAGACATCCTAGAGAGCATGATGTTCACAAAAGAAACTTTCTAGAGCACACACAGAAAATTAACATTAAAAAGGAAAGAGGAAAACTCAAGATGTAATGACTCCTTCACAAAAGAAACCTTACACTAAGATTTTAAGAAAGCTGCCTGGCCCACAGATCAGACCTACCTCCTCTGTTTAAGTCCTACCAATCAAACCTGTCAGAATGCACTACTTCCTTAGGACAGCATCATCATTCATGCACCTTTTTAATGGGATCTTTCTTTAGTGGAAGAAGGTAAGAGGTATAATTGTGTCTATTAGGGTAGCCATAGGCTTGAAGAGTTGGGTTGTCTTTTACCAATTCCCAAATACACAAGCCTTTCAAATATCTTTAAAATAGTCACACTGCTTACAGTAATCAAAACATGAAGTGAGATAGTCTGCGTTTTCTCAAAAAAAAAAAAATCTAAGACAACTAGGAGACAGACATTCATCTCAGTGGTTGCAACAAGGAAGACTAATGCAGAAATGGATTTATATTTTCCTTCTTAAACAAAATAAACATAGAAACAAGAAAGTACCTACAAATAGCCAAAGAAATATTGCAGATGAGAAAGGCTTCCCCCGTCCTCTTCTCACAGTGTAGAACAGTCTTCTTCATGTAACAGCGAAGTCAAAAGTGTACGCCACTGAAAATGGAACTTCACAGACAAATTAATGACAGGATGAGGCAAGACTTGCTCAGTCTCTTAGGGATAAGTGATACGCTGTAAGGGTAGTACAACCCACGGCTCAACAGCAATGTTTTGTAAACAATAAAACTAAATGCTTCCTTCTGTGCCTTGTGGTTGCCTTTCAGATGCTGCTTTCCTACCCTGCCAACAGGACATTTCACTAATTCAGACAGCAGCACTTCTGAAGAGGCAGAGGTTCCTCTCTGCTGCCGAAAAGAACTATATGTGGTTTCTGAAGTCGTTGCTGATAACTTCCGGATGCACTGCTTCACAATTCTAAAACCCTTTATGCAAAAGCCTGAAGAGGGAACAAACCAAAGATACTACATGAAAAGAGCACTACCTAAGGAATTCTGGAAGCTTTTATCTTCTCCATCCCTATCAGAAAATGAGTAACATCAACAGACCAAACTGATGGCCAGCAGCCCAGCTTACAATTCATTTAAGCACTTAAGGCTGACAGGGTCCATAATCCACCCTTTGTTACCTTTACTGCCAGAGGCCTGGGATGACTCTAGCTGCCATATGAAATTCAAGAGGAAAACCCACATTGGCACTTTTTCCTGATACACCGCTCCTGCCTGCTGGTGGGGATGGCCATTCCCTCTGCTGCCTGAAATAAGGGAAGCTGATGTACACATTTAAACATGTCATTCACTGAGGGCAGTGATGCATAAAAACTATTACATTACACCAAGCAGGTCACAAGTGATCATGGAAGCCTAGGTTTTGTATGTCAACCATCCAGCATAACAGCAGTTTGTTCTCTCACGATCCCAATTATCTTTTAAAGATCAAGCTTCTGTACATTCATTTAAAAGATAAGGTTCTTCTTCCAAGTGCTGCTAGTTCTTAGCTCCAGCCTCTTCATAGAGTCTCTCATTCCAGATGTCCAGTCCACTCATTCAGCAGTAGTCAACCAAACACCATTAGGTTGGTTCTGGGCAAATGAGTCTGCAGTAACAGTGTTTAGATAATGTAGAAGCTTTCATTATAGTAAGAATCCTGCTCAGCGTCCTCACTGTCACAACTGCTCATCAACAAGATGGAGTAGATGGAAGAAATGACACCACTGTCATTGTCTGTGGCTGGTTTCACCAACACTTTCTGTTTCTCTGCATTCAAAACACACAGATACAAAAGTTAGCAGTGACCACTGTATCCACAAATGCTAAATTACTAGTTCTCTTTGAAACTTCTAGCCTCTCACTGTCAGTTTGCAATAGGTCTTTCAAGCTGCAGGGCATAGGCCTTTTTCTTTTTTCCATTTTCAGCATTAAAAGACAAAGGGTTGGGGTTTTTGTTTGTTTTCGTAAGTTTCCTATATGCCTTTTCCTGTTAAGACAGCACAAATGAGGAGACATTCTCCATACCTTCGCTGGCACACAGTTGGCAATGGAAGTGGCTAACAATTACAGTGCCTTGCCAGATAAGAAAGAGGGAAGGAACAAAACATGCTAAGGAGCTCTCAAACAAGTAATGGTTGTTCAGGACACTTACAGCCCCATCAAAACCTCCACACATTTAAAGAGTGCAAGCCATTCCACCGGTGCCCGTTCTGCTAAGGCCCTTGAGAAGCTCTCACTGAGCTTTTCAAGTGCCACTTGCATCATTATTTCTCTTTCAGCTGGTTTCTTCATAGGAATTCAGGTTTAAATAGACACATGATTATCTTCATCTCAATCAAAATGTTTCCTTCACTGAATAAAAAGACTGCGCAGAAACAATTAATCCTTCCTCCTGAAGTGTATCACAGTGAAGCTAAATGATTTCCTACTAATAGTCATTTATATAATTAGAGCATCTATCGCATATGAAGGTAGGCTATGACCTTATTTCCTTTTTGTTCAAACAAGCATGAAGACCACTGGTTTACCATATGGAAATTAAGTGGGCTCCAATGAAGGCACCACTTCATCTAATCACCATTAGCTACCTGATAAGACACATTAATAGTGCTATAGCATACTCTGCAGAGGTGCATATTACAAAAGACAGTGTCAGTTCTGCAGAGGTGAAAACAATTCACAAAGCCAAGCTGGACAGCCTTTGAACAGCGTAGCATTTCCTGAGGGAATCAGACTGAGTTGGTTAATTGGTTATAATTTCAGGTTTGAACTAACACTGCTTAGTAATGTCATTCTATGTCACCATGGAGAATCTGAAATCTTTCAAAAACACCTTTCATTAAGTAAAAGGCTTGACACATTGCAAAATGAAGGATCATGCAGTCACTTCTATGAGGGGAAAACAAGACAATTACTTAAGGGAACACAACAATAGAATTTGTTAAGGGGTAGCAGGAAAAGACTTCAACATTTCAGCACCTAGATACCAGTGTCAAGCATTCTAGAAACAAACTTGGAAGAGGGAAGCATAATTTGAATACCCCATACTGGAGTTTTACTTCAAGCCGTCACTGTCATGCACAGTCTTTTAGCTACAACTAGGCAACAGGTTATGCATTTAAGCCACAGTGGCTTATACTCCACAAAAATTAACATGGCAGAGCAACTGCCAGTTCAGCCATGCACTTACATGACACACACCGACGTTCCCTTCAGAGATCTCCTGCACAAGTCTAGCACACAGAAGAGAATTCAGAGCTTCTCATCAGACACTGCTCTGCTGAGTTTTTGCAGTGCTGTAGTCAATAGTTAATCAAAGCTGCCTGGTAAGTTTTTTCAAGGCCCATTCTATGTAGTTTTGCTTTTATTTAGCGATCTCTTTGAAACAGCATAACCTTTAGCATGGTTAAGTTGTCCCACTCGACTGCGGAATTCATACCGAAGTCTTTTTCCAAACTTTTTACTAATTTTACTTTACTCTGCAGTAAAACTAGTTACACAACATATCTTAAAATTAATTTTCTAGCATTTCTGCTGCATTCCCTGAGCATCTCCTTGGTATATAGGTGCCAAAGCTGTACAAAATAAATGGAATGAGAGATTGTACTCATCATGCCACATCCACCCACCTCTCACCTTTCCGCTCTCTGATAAGGGTCAGGCGATGCTTTTTCATTTCCACATCCAGTTTTTCTACCATCCTGTCAATGCAGTTATCCAGCACCAGAGAGCGTGTCTTTGATTTGATCTCCTGCCTGCAGATAGGGCACTCCACTTTACGTTTCGTCCACTCGTTGATACAGTAGGAACAGAAGCTGTGCGCACAGTTCAGGGTGACTGCCTGTGGAATTCGAAGGAAGGTTACTTATCAGCATGCTCACACAAGCATTGTCAAGAAAAAAAATACCGAAGTCAGAAAAATATTAGATGAACACTTCCCATAAGGGAAGGGCAGGGAGAAGCCCAAGCCCCTTTTCTTTAGCCTTTGTAGGGGTTACACACAAAAACTCTCCCATGCCAGACTGCAGACAAGTTTTACGAGTTGGTTAATGGATTCACCATAGATCACAGCAAGTCAGAAATGCAGATGGAAAGAAGTAATTCTATTATAAGTTTCCCCAATTTGAAAAGTATAAATTATGGAGAAATTCAGATACTGCAGAATAGCATCTTAAATTACTGAGAAACCAGAAATTAAAATTTCAGCTAGCTCTTAAGTCATTATAACAAGGCTAACACATCAGGTCTCCTGTAGTAGAAATGAATGTCATGAAACCAAAGTTCTAGCAAAACATGAACAGAAATAACAGTCTACATTTCAGGCATAGCCTATCACTTCTAGAATCAAATGAAAGCAGGCCAATTTCTCAAAGAAAGAGTTTATCTGAACAATATAAATGGTTCAGGACTTGACTGAACGCTGCACCTCCCTTCCTTTACCTACCTCTTCCTACATCTAAACCTGAAGCAGTCCAATCCTAGTCAACTTAAAGCACGGTCCACTACAAAATCATTCTTCCTCAGGCAGGCTGTCAGCAGCAGCTCAGAGCACCAGTTAAAAAACATCCAAAACTGCTGCAAGCCTATAAGCATCTTAGGATTAAACACTCATCTCTATGCAGATAGAGACATTAAAGCTGAACTTGCTGCCCAGAAGAAGAGTTAGGGCAGACAGAATGGATTTCTGGACCAAACCTTACCCACAACTCACTGTGGGTCTGTTGGGACTGTTAAACTAACAAAGTAAAGAAATAAGCTTGAATATTGCTTTAATATAACTAGGGAAAGCTTCTCAAGTCACTTCTTTACTGGCAAACCCATACTGGTTTAAACATACCTCGATAAAATGCTCAGAACAGATTGTGCACTGCAACTCATTCTCCAACACGTCATTCATCTGATTCAACACCTCTTCTTTTTGGGCTCTCACCTTTTCCTTCTCCTCCTAGCAGAAAAGTACATATTGTCATGTATCAACAAAGAACAAGGTTTTACTCAACATAATATTGGCAGGAAGTGCATGTGCAGGGGAAGGTCGTACAGGCAGAAAATCTTACAGCTGCAAGTCTCCACATGTCAAGTCTGTGCCTATTATACACCCAGATGTTACCTCTCTCCTCTTTGTAGTCACAGCAGTATTGAGAATATTCCCACCCACTGTAGAGAATTTACAAGCAAGAACAGCAGCTGTTACCAAAATTCCCTTCAGCCTAAAGAAACTACCAGCTGGATCAATCTCTTCATAATCTCTTTCAACCTCTTCCTGGCATGAGTTTGGCTTAAGTCAACAGAATAGTTCTTCTGACATCTTACATAAAGAGCAAAATACCTCAAATATTAAAATAAGGAAGCATAAGAATTCTAAACATCTACTTGCATTTAACTGCCCAATATTTTTTTTTGTTTGGTGTTAAATTAGGCTCCTAGGTACCTGCTCTATCTTCTAAAAATAACAGAGAAATTCTTCCAATTGAAGCTATACTTGAAACAGCAAGAGTTGCAAAGACAACATAAAAAAAACATAAAGCAAACAGCCAGAGGTGGATAATGTAATAATTTCCAAGAGTAAGACACAGGAAAGGATCTCCTTAATTATTTTCCACTCATCACCTTGTGTCAAGGGCAGGAAGAAATGTGGCTTATCTCATTCATTATTCAAATTCCACGTTGTTTTAACCCCACACTCCCTTGTAGGACTGCTGGAACACTGCAGTTTTACTTGAATGCACTCTTAACTGAAAATGAAGCACCTCACTTTTCAAACACACTCTCTCTCTCTTTTTTTTTTTTTTTTTGTTTTTTTTTTTTAAGAAACTGCGGAATGGGCCCATTTCTGCACAACACACAGTTCAGGTGCTCTGGGCTTTCTTTACGATTGAAAAAGATCTAGTAAGGACTGTTCGACACTAATTTATGAACAGGGCATGGTGTATCCTCTCCCAGTCCTGGAAACTAAAGTCAGCTGCGACATCAAAATACAGGAGTTTTTCACTATGGCGGGCAAAGTACACTCAAGACAAATGTTAAATAAACCACTTCCTCTGCTGCAGCATGTCATGTTTCGCTTATGAATAAACCAGAGAATTCAGTTATTCCTTACCTTGGTTTCTTCCAGTTCTTTATTCTTGGCTCGAATTATCTCCTCGAAATCTTTTTTACTACGGCTCAGTTCTTCCATCAAAGCATGATGCTGTAACAAAACCATCCCAGAAATTATGAGTGCCATTACAAGTTATCCTATTAAATATACACGGCCATAATCATGAGGTTCAGTGTACTCATTTCCCCTGATCTCCTCCTAAGAGAGTAACACATATCTATATGAATTGGGGTGCTAAGGCAGTTTAGCCTTAACTTGAAATTGGAATGTAGTGCCAGTTATTTATGACCTTCCCAGTGTCATGGCACTTCTCATTCCCTCCCCCAGGTTACTCTTTCATTTCAGTTAGGTTTTACGGTCACCATTTTGAGTGCATCTGAGATGCATCAAGGGGTATTTGACACATAAGGTTCACAAAAACCTGTCACTGTATGCAGGGTTACCTGAAGCTGTTTTAAGATTAGCTAGCTTTCCAAAAGGAAAGGCCTTTTGGAAAAAGCCTAGGAAACCTAAGGGCACAGGAATCTCTTTTAAAAAAACATTCCTAACTAAGAATGAATTTTTTTCATCTGGTTAAAATTGTCAAAACAACTACCCCAAAACAGATACCCAGCAGATAGACCTCACAAAAAAGCCCACCAGCCCAAGGACCAAATTCAAATTAAAACAAAACAAAACAAAATCAAACCATGGCAGCTACTTAATGCCTTCAATCTGAGTGCATATTCTCACAACATTTGCTCGCAAATAACAGCTCCCACAAAGCGAGGTCTGCCACTTTCTGACAGAAATTTGGTCTGTAGATGAAGACCATCCAATTTGCACCTAAGGCAATGTCCTTGCCTTCTACCAAGAGGCCACAGCAGTGAGAAAGGTTTAAATATCTTAGTTACACAGTTAGACCAAACCTAGACTCGTAACTACTTGCCTCTTGCAGGACCTGGGCCAGCTGCTCCTTCAGGTTCTCCTCCCCATGTTGCCACTTTATTCCCGAGGGAGGGGGAAGAAAAAAAACAAAAACAAAAAACAAAAAACACAGACTTGAAGCAAGCAAGGGACAGAAAACGACTACTTTGCACACTCTCTTTAGACGGTATGCTTAAAGAAACAACGCTGGTTTTCAGCAAACCCCGAGATGTCCCACTCTAGTGTTACACATGTACGACAGAAATTAGAGCTATCATTTACTGTGAAGAGTTAAGATGGATATATCATTTACAGTTACATACTTGGAACACCTCCACATCACTCTAGCTCTAAAGGCACCAGCATGTTCATAGAACCAAAGAGGTCAACAACAGCTTAAACATGAGAAAAAGCTGTAACTCTTATCTTTAAGCACATTCAGAGAGGTCAGACATACTTACAGCTCCAGCTGAACTTCCCATTGTGCCTAAGTGCACAACTCCAGATTTTCTGTACTTCTGATACAGGTATCTTGCCTTTAGCAGCAGACTTTAAAGGAACTGATAAATTATGAAACTCACTCCAAGATGAATTCTTACTTCCTTTAAACCATATTTTGAGCAAACTCAAATAGAAAGACTTCAGTTTGTTATCTAAAAAAGCTACTTAACATACACATACTGCTTGAAAGCACTTAGAGATTGCAAGAAAGGGTTTTTTGAAATATGAAAAAAAACCCTCCCTTCCTCTAGGTATTAAGGCATACAGTAACTCGCTTGGAAAAGGAATGGATTTGCTGTGCAAACTGGGTATTAATTCAGCCATATACCAAGAGAAATTCACGCTTAAGGTGAATACTTTTCAACTTGTCCTCTCTGTAACCACAGGAGATCAGGCAGAGACTTTTGATTTTTTTTTTATTCAAAACCATGCTTTTTTACTAACTGAAATGCTTCACTATCTTGCTCTAATGAACCTGTTTGTTAAAAGTTTTTAAGTTATTTTGTGCCTTTTTCCTAATTCCCTATGGAGCCAAATCCCTTCTGTCTCTGCACTTTCTTCTGGCACCCATGCCTGGAAGTGAATACTTCCATGACAATTTTAACAGGAGTAATTCACACAAACATTATCTGTGTTACTGTATGGTTCAAGATCTTATTTTGGATCAATGTCTTATATTCGGCATTCCATAAAAATGAAAAAACATAGGCCAAAAAGATTACCACCATTATACCTCTAGCTTCTCTTGCTCTTTAGAGAATGTCCTCTCCAGCTCTTCCACCTGCTGCTGATGATGCTCTTGTTCCATGCACAGCTGGTCCTGCAACTCCCGCAGCTCCTGCTCCATTGCCAGGATCTCCTTCTGAGCACACTTCCTGCGTTTCTGCTTCACATTCAGAACTGCTGTCTGCTTCTCCTGCACTTTGACCTTTAACTTCATTATATCTACTAGAGTTTTCCTCAGCATTTCCAAGCCAGTCCATGACTGTGCAAGACCAGAACCTTTCTGGTCCTTATGGGGGACAGACACAGCTTTCTCAGAGTGCACAGGGCTACTACGCACTGGACCACTATCCTCCTCGCTTGGTCCAGGAAAAGGCAGCTTGACATCCATCTTCTCTGTTAACTGTTTGGCCTCTTCTACCCTTCCCCATGATTTACCCAAAGGTTCATTGTCACAGGATACTCTGTCTCTTTTGGATCTGGAGTTTGAAGGGCCTTCTGATCCAGATGTCTCCAATTCCTCCAAACTAAATTTACGTTTAGTTCTTGAACTCTTAGCTTTCCCCAGGTCATTCCTTTGGGCTAAAAACGGTCTGATTTTTTCCCATTCCTCTTTAATTACTTCATACTCATATTCAGCAGTCTCTTTGTTTTCCAAAGGCACTCCCAACTGGATACGGTCTCCTTCAGCGATAGGATAGGCTTTTGAAGGATCCAGGCGCTGTTTGTTAAGCCAGACTCCATTTAGACTCTGCAAATGAACAGAGAATCGGCAAAATTTAATATGCAGTCACAGAGTCCTCTGCAAGTTATTTCTGGCAACTGTAAACAAATCCGACCTCTTCAGTGCTGCAATCAGAACAAGCCACCTCCTTAAATAAACCTTGCAATATCCAATGTATTGGCTTAGTGTCCCAGTTAATGCACTACATTATCTACCATGCATTATTCCTGCATTACAGATTTTGTGTACAAGCACTAAGAACAACTTTAATATATGTGCTCGTGCAGAAGGAAAAGAATGAAGTCTCAGGGGAAAATAACTGCCCAAAAGCTTCAGTAATAAGAACTAACAAAAAAAAAAAGAAGAGAACATAGAATATTGCAGTAATTATTCTTGACAATTACGTCACCTGAAATTTATGAAGCAACTAGAAAAGAAAAAGGAGCATAGCTTATACTGCTTAAAGAAAAAAAGAGAGAGTTCTCCATTGTACTGGTTTCAGCTGGGATAGAGTTAATTGTCTTCCTAGTAGCTGGTACAGTGCTGTGTTTTGAGTTCAGTATGC
>JAVJGG010000050.1:63545-93203 GCA_035590195.1 Aviceda cuculoides
GGAGCCCGCGGGGGGCCCGGCCCGGCTCACCTGCGTGCCGGCCTCCAGCAGGAGCCAGTCGCCGCTCACCCCGACCCGGCGGAGGCACCAGGCCAGGCGCGAGGCCCCGCGCGCCGCCATGGCATCCGCCCACCGCGACAGGCGGGAGCAATCGCTGCGGCAGCGCCGGCGCTCTCGCGAGACGAAAGGCCGCTAGCTGTCGCGCAGCGCCCGACAGGCCGGCTAATCGAACTCAGAGCGCGAGAAGAAGCTGCGCGTGCGCCCTAAGAGTCAGCGGGAAGATAGCGCTGCCCCCCTCAGCAGCCGCGCCCCGTAGCGGTCCTCCGCTATCCCATCGGCCCCTCCTGCCTGCGGCCTTCTCCCTGCCCCTTCCGGAAACCGCAGCGCCGCCTTCCGCCCTCGGCCACTATGGCGGCGGCTGGTCGGCTGCTGTTGGCGGTGCCGTGGCGCTGGCGCTACAGCCCCCGCCGCGGGGCTGCCGGCTGCCCGCCGGCGGGGCAGGTCCGCGCCGCCTTCCTTCGCTTCTTTGAGGAGCGCCATGGCCACCGCCGCCTGCCCTCGGCCCCCGTCCGCCCCCGCGGCGACCCTCGTCTTCTCTTTGTCAACGCGGGCATGAACCAGGTGCTTCCCCCCCCACCTCCACCGGCCTGCGGTCGGCCCGGGGCTCCGGCTTTCCCTGCCTGCGGCCCGCCCCCGCAGGTCCCTTCCACCGGCTTCCCGGGCCCGCCGCGTCTTCGGAGGAGCGCGGCCCGTCTCGGGGTGTCCCCTTTCACGGAGGTCTCCTGCGGTGGGATGGGCTCCCGCGTGGGCTTATGCCCCCGCTGCCCTCCCGCTCGCCTCTCGTAGCGCCGTGTCTGTGTTTCAGAAGGCCCAGGCACAGCTCCTAGCGCTGGGTGGCATCTAGCAACAGCGGGTGTCTCTCTGCCTTGATTTCTAGTTCAAGCCCATTTTCCTGGGCACGGTGCACCCCCGGAGTGAGCTGGCACAGCACCGGCGGGTGGTGAACAGCCAGAAGTGCGTGCGGGCGGGTGGGAAGCACAACGACTTGGAGGATGTGGGCCGCGATACTTACCATCACACGTTCTTTGAGATGCTGGGGAACTGGTCCTTTGGGGATTACTTTAAGGTGAGGCGATAGGAGCAAACCCTCTCCAGGGGGAAATGTGGCCTTTCTTTCAGAGCTGTGCTGTAGTGCCATAGGACTGTCTGCAGAAGGCATTTTAGTAAGCTCCAAATTACGTTTTGGGAGCTCTGTGGCCTGGAGCAGAGGCAGTCAGGTGGTGTGCTGAATCACTAACTGTGCCCTGCAGACTCTTAAAGCGCTCAGCCTTTTGAAGCTGTGAACAACATGCATAAATCAAAGTTATTTGTGTGAATGCCAGTGTTTACCGTTTAATATGGTGAAAGAGGTTTCCTGTTCATTTAATGCTTGTTACTAGAAAGTTTTATAAAAGGAAGAAGGATAAAGGATGCTAGTTGTTTTGCTAGTGAATACATTTTTTCCTTGGAAAAAAAATAATACATGTAACTGCTGGTAAGCACGTGGGTGTAGGCCATGCTGCGAACCTGAGGGTCTCCCAACAGTTTAAAAATGTCAGTTTTTTACAGGCAGGAGTGAGCTGTCTTACTTGCCTGACCCTCATCCTGGTCTTTGCAGTACACCTTAAAATTCAAAAGGGAGAGAGCAGCTGAATTTAACTTCTTTGGTGTTTGACTCCCATTCTGAAGAGCCTTCCTGCATCACTATGCATCCTGGATTACTGTGCTTTGCTTATTTTCCCTGCCTGCTCAGGAGGAGGCATGTAGCATGGCTTGGGAGCTCTTGACAGAGGTCTATGAGATTCCCAAAGATCGTCTCTACGTCACCTATTTTGCTGGAGACTCCTCACTGGGGCTGAGCGCAGATGAAGAGTGCAGGGATGTATGGCTCTGCCTGGGGTAAGTGTGTTAGAGAAGAGATTCTGAGCAGGAGATGCTGACATTTTATTCTCTGTAGTATCCCATTTGCTCTTTAGTTGATGGGAATCATGTAGGGGCCAAAAGTTGTGTCTTAAATTCATTTCATTTCTGGTTTGTTTGGGCTGTTAAAAGTCAGCTGGGCTCCGAGTGCTCTGGGGCACTTGACCTTTAAGCTGTTTCTCAGATGTTACCAATCTGGGGAGCTGTGTACCTAAGACTAGCTGGCCTAGATGAAGTCTGTGAAGGATCTCTGATCCTTTTCTTCCTCTCCATCACGAGCTGTGGTACAGTGTACATTCACTGAAGCTAGCAATGGCTGCTTCAGTGTGAGGATGAAGCTGTTGCAGAGAGCACTTCCGTGCGTTGGGAGCTTGTTCCAGGCTGTATGTGGGCTTTGAACCCAAGGCAGCCAGTTCTGTGCAACTGTTGGTGTTCAGCCTTGTCCGTTGTGATCAGGTCTTAGCTGTGCTAGAGTTTCTTCCAAGGAGGAAGGTGGCTCCACAGACCCAGTAGAGAACCTGTCCCTGTCAGTAGGAGCCAGACTGTGTTTTCCAGCTATTCTGGGCAGTGAGTAGGATCCTGTCTGGTTTGGTCCAGCTTGTTCCTGCTAAGGAGAGTAACTGTGTGAACAGAAGCAAAGGAATCCTAATGTGTTTGGTTACTGAATTGTAGTAGTCAGAAAGGATTCCTCCCTTCCACCTTTCTCTGTGATTTAGGCTACTATGTGCTTTGTGTGCATGCCCCAGCACTGCCACCTCTGTTTGCCCTTCCAGGGTGCCTGCCAGTCGCGTGCTTCCTTTTCCATTGAAGGACAACTTCTGGGAGATGGGGGACACAGGTCCCTGTGGTCCCTGCACGGAGATCCACTATGACCACGTGGGTGGTGGCAGAAATGCTGCAGCACTGGTGAACCAGGGCAGCCCTGATGTAGTGGAGATCTGGAACCTGGTCTTCATGCAGTATAGCAGGTACCAGGCATCTGGTCTGAACTCCAGAGCCTTTCCCCCTTGTCTGACTCCAGAATTATACATGTATATTTTCAGACATCTCACTGCTTTCCAGGAGGTGGCAGTACAGGAGCAAGAGGGAAGCTGTGGAGATGTGTCCAGTGTGGCTCTTGGTCCCCTTTGCTTTATTTGTCCTGTCCTCCTTCAACCTCTGCTGCCTATTCACCCTCACTGATGCATCCCAGAGGTCTCTTGAGGTCTGCAGCAGGCCAGAGAAACCTGCAGAAGGAGGAGAAGGCTGTGGGCCCCTGTTCAGGGAGGGCCTTTTTCCCTACATAGCAGTCTATCTTGACTATCTGATGGTCGGATCCTGGCTGCCTGACAGTGCCGAGGCAGGCTGCTCTTAGTTTGTCCCTGAGCTTCCTTTTGTGGGGTCACCTGCTGTTGCCATCCCCTGTCACTCTCCCAATCTCTTTGACTCACCTGCTCCTTTTCTTTGCCCCTGAAGTGACCCTGGTTTCTCTTTTGCCTTTTTTTTTTCCTGGCTGGCTGACAGAGAGGTAGAGGGGAATCTGCTTCCCTTGCCGCAGTACCATGTGGATACAGGAATGGGCCTGGAAAGGCTGGTGACAGTTCTGCAGAACAAACGCTCCAACTATGACACAGATCTCTTCACTCCCATCTTGGATGCCATTCACAAGGTGATGGTGCTTCTGCTCAGAGTCACAGCTAAGCAAAAGCTCCTTGAATGCAGACTGCTTGTCTGGTACCATAGTACAGCCTTGTCTACACATGTTATTGTGCAGTATTTTGGGACAGGAGTTGTGTCCAGACAGGTCCAGAGCAGCATTCTAGGGAAACTGGGGAGATTTCCAGGTTGGAAATCTGCTGGGAAATCAGCACTGCTAACCCATTTTTCCTCCACAGTTTCTTAAATTCCACAGTGCCAGGGCATTGGCTGACCAGTCTTAGGTACGGAAGTCTTTGTATATAATGCTCTGGAAGAATTTAATGAGTACATCTTAGATGCACAAGGTTCAGAGGTAGTTGAGAAGCATGATGTCAAGTGTAGCTGGCTGCCTTTTGCATTGAAACTTTTCCTTCTGCAGCCATTAATTTTTGCTGATCTGTCTTCTTACTTTCTTTTTTAGGGCTGTGAGAGGCCCAGATACCAAGGCCTGGTTGGGGATGCTGACGTCGGGCGTGTGAATATGGCCTACCGTGTGGTGGCAGATCACGTGCGTGCCTTGTGCGTGTGCATCACTGATGGCATCTACCCAGGCTTCTCTGGGGCAGAGTAAGGACATAAGGAAATGGCATGAGTTGGAGGGAGTTACGTCTAGAAATGAATATGGACAGCCAGGGGAGAGGTTCTGGTGTAAGCCCAAGATGGGGGAGCACACGAGCTTTGGGGAGGCAGGAAGGTGAGTGCCTGGAAGTGGTTCTGATCTGCAGGCTTATCCTTGGATGGGTGTAGAGTGTGGGGAGCAGCTGGCCTGTGGCAATAGATCAGGGCGGAGGAGCTGGAGGGGGCGCTGTGCTGGATGTGGGAGCTGGGCAGGGATGCTCACATGGCTGCCTGGCGAATCCTGCCCTGCTTTCAGACTGGTGCTGCGTCGGATCCTGCGCAGGGCTGTCCGCTTTTGCTCTGAAGTCCTTCATGCTCCACCTGGGCTCCTGGCCTCCCTGGTGCCTACTGTAGTGGAAGTGCTGGTGAGTAAAAACTGGTGCCTTGGGGGAAGTGTCACACATGTCTGTTCAGCTCCATGTCCCTTTCCTGTACACTGTCAGGAGACAATCTTGGATGTAAAGATGCTCCAGGAGGGCATATCTGGTGCTATGCATCACAGCAGTCAAAAAAATCTCTTGTCTCCTGATCATTTGTGCTGGGAGGGAGGGGGCCTGGTGTGACCAGTGGTACGGTCAGCACAAGTGTGTGTGTAAGTGTATACAAACGCATGTTGCTGTTTCCTGAGGGCAGTGGCTTCGAAGCTGTCGTTTCTGGTTAAAGCTATCTGAAATTGGTCCCCGTGAGTACTAACAGCATCCTAAAAGACAATGCTTTCTTCCCATTGTAAATGGATGTGTTTGCCAAGAGATGCTATGCCCCCAAGAGGGGCTAGCAGAGGTGGGAGATAGCCAGGAGACAGCAACTGAAAGTCCATGTGTAATTCTTTCCCTGTGCTGCTGTCCCTGGGGCTGTGTGCTGGGGTTTCTTTCACACTCGCCTGCCTGAGAAACCTCTATAATGCTTGTGGCATGCTGTGAGATCCCCCAAGGAAGATGCTGAGGATGTTATCACTAACTGAGGCTCACTCCACAGGGAGATGCCTATCCAGAGCTGACAAAGAATGCAGACCAGGTGAGCAGCGTGGAATCCCCTGGAGAGAAACCCTGTCTCTCATTATCTTTGTGAGGCACTGCACTCAGGGGCAGAAGTCAGCCCTTCCTTGGGGCTTAGCTGGAGGAGTTTGCATAGCCTCCTCCATCACCACGTTCTCATGGGTGGGCTGAGATGGGCTGGGAACATGTTTGTGTCCTGGGCACGAGAAGTATCTGTAGCAGATTTCCTTGTGGGAGCTCTACTAGATCCTTACCAGGGACTGCTTGTCCTCGTATAAGGCAGCTGTTGCCCTAAAAAAGCTAGGGTAGTTCTTTTGTTGAGTGCAAGTACAGCCTGTCCTATCCTGGGTACCTTTGTCCAAAACCAATCGGTGGTTAAAGGCTAGTTCTGGCTTGCTTCTGCTGAAAGCAACTGTGATGAGCAATTTCTCTGGCTGTTCCAGCCATGCAATTTTAATTGGGTCACAGACATGAGTGTCTCACAGGGAGCATTTGTCAGCCTCCAGCCTTCCCCAGGTGGATGGTCAATATTTCCGTGACAGGAGTGGTGATAGGAGGCACAATGGCTTTGGCAGTGTTTAATAACGCATCAGGGCGATTTTGTGATGGATACTTATAGAACAAAAAGGCTGGTTCAAGCAGACACAGTACCCCTGTTAAACACCCGTTTGATTTGCTTTGAGCTGACTGTAGCAGGGCTGAGCTGAGCTGGGGAACTCCCTGAGCTGTTATGGCTAGCCCTTCTTCTGATCCTTGGGCAGATCATGGATGTCATCAATGAGAACGAGGCAGCTTTTCTGTCCTCCCTCGAGCGTGGGAGGCGCATCATTGAGCGGACAGTGCAGCAGATGGAGCCTTCCACAAATTTTCCGGGTGAGTGTCCCTCCTCTGACAAGCTGCACTAAAAGAGGGTTTGATCTGGGTCCTCACAAGCATTGCAGTCAAAACTGGTGGGTGTCTGCCTCCTCCATGTGTTTTCAATGACCTTCTAGCCCTAGGCAGAGGAGCAGATGTTGCTCCTTTCTCCAGATTGCAATTGTTCTCACAACAAACTAGGCACCAGACAACTTAGAAACAATCCCTTGCTGCTTTATTGACAGATTGACTAGGTCCTTACAAGACACAGTTGAAAGAAGGAGCTCAGGACCCAACCAGTGCAGCTGCCTGTCTAGATGTGCTGCACTGAGTTTTAGCAGGGATGGGGCTGTGGAGCACCATTAACACTCAGTCTCATACAAGAACAACTGCATGGCTTCTTTTCCCTTCCCCATTACCAGTGCAGCTGCACACAACACAGGTGAATCCGGTTACTAAGGCACACACTAGATTGATCCCATCCAAGCAATCTTGAGATGCCTTTGCTTTCTGTGTTCACACAGAGTTCATGTCCTTCTTTTTGTCCTACAGCTGAAGTAGCCTGGTCTCTTCATGGGAATTTGGGATTCCCTCTGGATCTGATTGACTTGATGCTTGAAGAAAAGGGAATCAGTTTGGATTCAGCTGCTTTTAATGAACTTGCTCTGGAAGATGCAAAGGTAAGAGAGAGACTCACCTTGTCAGAATAATTCAGAGCCTTCCCTTTCTCCTGAGAGCATGGAGGCATAATTCATTTCACTGCTGAGGCTCTTCAGATGCACCACAGGCCATGTGTCTTTTCCCTGAAGGGGAATTGGGTCTGAAACAGCATGGGGTCACAATGCCTTTGCTCATGGGTGTGGCACTGGAAAGTATTAGCTAGTGATTCTCTTCAGATTAGTAGAAGTTTTATGATGCCGACTGTTGCTGGCGTGAAGATTATCATAGAATTATATAGGTTAGGACTGTCCTCTGTCAGTCAGATAGTCCAACTCCTTGCACGAATCAGAGCCAGCTTAGCCCAAACAGCAAGTGATTTACAAAGAGTTTACAAAATCTCCTTGGTCTCTGTAGTGCTGGAAGACTTGCACTGTCCTCCGGTGCAGTAATCGGTTCAGGGCCTTGTTCTTCTGAGCTTTAATTGCCTGGAAGTTTCACAGCTACACAGCAAGCTGTGCTGGGAGTGTTGTGTTAGCTATTGCTTATAGCCTGCCTCAAGGCTAGCACAGGGTGGTATTGAGTGCTTGTGGGGTTTGAAGGAATGGGGTTGGTTTAGCAGTAACTTCTATCAGCCTGGATCTAAACGAGCCTTTTCCAGGAAGGTGGAAGAAGTTGTTCCTAGCCTTACAGCTCCAGTTGTCAGTTTGAGTGCCCCCAGGTATCTCCCATCTAACTGTGCCTTTGCTCTGCTGTAGCGGAAGGCTGGTGGCCCACAGGCGGGACAGCTGGAGGACACAAACACACACCTTGATGTGCACTCACTGGCTCAGCTGCAAAGCAACAATGTGCCTGCTACTGATGACTCTCCAAAGTACGCCTACACACTTGGGCAGCACGGGCAGTACGGTAAGTGGCCAGGTCCCATTTGTAAGGCAAGCTCTGCCTGAGGGTGCTTGAATCCCTCACAAGACTGCTTTTACTGCCTAACCTCATGCATGCAGAACATATGCTTTGTGGTTCAAACCTGTCCACCTTGCTGCTGCATCTTTTCTCTGTTTCTGTACCTCATTCCAAAGTAGGCGCTTTTCTTATTGCTGTTGTTGTGTCCCCAGGAAGGCTCTGGGCTGGTATTACTGTGCGGTGGTGAAGCAGGGATTGTTGATTTCTGATAGAGATGAGTCTGTCCCCAACAATTAGGCTCCTGGGCATGAGTGCTAGGGAGAATGCAGAATAATTATACAAAGGGCTAAGGCAGGTGTGTAATGGCGTGCACTTGCTATTTCTTTGGCAGACCACTAGATGCCAGTGCAGGCTTTTTTATCATTTAGGGTAACTGAGCTTGCTGGTGCTCTAGGGAAAGCATTAAGCTAAACCACAGAGAGTAAGAGGTGGTGTGGCTGTCACAAACAATTAGAGATAGCTGTGTACAGCCAGCTCCCTCTTACCCAGTGTGCTGGTGGCAACCCACACTAAGCAGAAAGTGAGGCGATTCAAGCTATATATACTATGGAAACAGCACAGTGGAGGAGAAAAGCTCAGCAGTGACATTGGCTGAAATCTCCAAGCTAGAACTGTTCTACCTCCTCAGCCTCTGAATCACGGAATAGTTCAGGTTGCAGGGGATCTCTGGATGTCCAGTCTCTTCATCAAAGGAACATCAGCTTCATGGTTGGATCAAGTTGCTCAGAGCCTTGTCCATTTAAGTTTTTGATATCTGTAAGGACAGAGACCCCACATCCTCTCTGTTTCCTGTTCTTTATCACTCTTAGTGTGAAAAGTTTTTTTCTTTATGTACAACCAGAATTTTCTGCACTCTAGATGTAGTCTCACAAATACTAAGTAGAGATGAATAACCACTTTATTGGACTTGCTGGCTATGTTTGTGTTCATACATCCCAGCAGGCAGGCAGTCTTCCTTGCTGCAGGGGCACCCTGCTGACTTGTGTTCAGCTTGCTCCTGAGAACCCCAAGGTTTCTGTCAGTCCATTTCTGAAGCCTGCTGAGATGCCTCTGAAAAGCGGCCCTGCTCTTCAATGTGTCAACCAGTCCCCACCAATTCATTGCCATACACAAGAAGGATACGGGTACATCCCATCTTGTTATGGATAATCATTAATGAATATGTTAAATGGTGTTGGCCCTAATAGCAGCCACCAAGTAGCTCTACTAGTAACTGAATATCAGTTGAACATTGAACTATTGAGCAATTCTCTGTGGGGCCAGCTGTGCAGCCAGTTATAGATCCACCTTATGGTCTACCTGTCCAGTCCATATTGCCCAAATTTGGCTTCAAGGAGCCTACAGGAGAGCATGTTAGAAGCTTGCTGGATCAAGGAAGGTGACATCCCTGTCATTCCTTGTCCACCAAGTCTGTCATCCCTTCAGAGAAGGCAGGCAGGTTTGCCAAGCTTGCAGGGTAGCAAGCTGCAGGTGTGTCTGTGCCGCATCTTGTTCTGTCAGGCTCATTTAGAGCCAGATTGGGCATCCCTGCCTTGTTTACCTGCTATTCAGCAGGTCTGTCACTAGGTGAGGGGTGACTTAGTTCCAAATAACAGATCGTTTGTCCTTTCTGCCAATAGCTGTTGCTTTTCTCTCAAGACAAAGTGCCAGCTTTCGGTAAGACTGGGTGTCGGCAGGGTTGGCATGGGGGAGTGACCCCCTCCTTTCCTGTTGCAACCTATCAGGGTGTATGCACTAAATGCTGCCATCGTCTTCCCTCTGACAGAATTCAGCCCATGCCAGGCCACTGTCCTGATGCTGTACAGAGATCAGTCTCTCCAGAAGGAGGTTGGGGCAGGGCAACGCTGTGGTGTCATCTTGGACAGGACTAACTTCTATGCAGAGCAGGGCGGGCAAGCTTCTGACCAAGGCTACATGATACATTTAGGACAGCAGGTAAGATCCTTTGCTGCCTGAACCCAAGGTTGCCCTGGGTACTGAGGCCAGGCAGAATTCCCCAAGCGATGGGCTGTTTACTCTGTTCATTTGCAAGCTGCTGACTCATGATAGTTCCCTTGGCGTTGCATCAGGGTTGATGGGGTGAGGGAGAAGCAGCAGTAACTTCACAGAGGTGTACTTGCTGCTCTGGTTGTCTCTTTCAGCCCTTTGCAATTTTGTCTTGCTGGGGAAGAATGTAAAGTCTTTTTGGGTCTCCCTATGTGCTGCACTCTCACCAGCTGGGGTCATAATGCAGAGAGAAGGCAATCAATGATCAGAGAGTCCATGAACTGAGTAACTTGTCTCTGGCTAGTTCTGGATGACTGCAAGCAGTGCCCAACCTGAGACCCAGTGCAAAAATTCTTATCCCTCCCAAAAGCATCATGGAGGACCTCCACTTCTGCAGCATGTTCCTTCAACCTTGCCCAAGGGAGAGCTTTGACAGTCTCCTAGGAAGTTACATAGGGTGCAGCTTTTTCTCCTTCCTGCATTCCAGCTCTTGAGAATCACCCCTGGGCATTGATGCTGCCTTTTTAGCCTTGCAGAATGTGATAATGCCTTGCTCAGCACTTCTCCCCAAGGCGAAGCAAGGATCAAGTTTCTGTTGCCAGCCCAGTGAGGGAGAAATGGCACCTTGGATGCCTGAGACAGATGCCTTGGCAGCTGCTGTCCATTTTCTCGTGGACAAGCATCCTTGTTAGGAAAATTAATCAACATGGGGGATGTTACTGCCCCTCCGCTGCAAGCTGACAGCCCCAACATGTTGTGCAGCAAGTGGGTGCAGGGAAGGTCTGAGGCACTCTGGCTACATTTGCAGTAAGCTTCTCCCTGCTTTTCCCACTCTATCCCTGTCTTTTAGCGATGAGTGGGGGTTGTGTTTCCCAGTTGGATCGAGCAGGCACCTAGCATAGGTATTTGGATTTTCCCTGTGTCCTAACTCATCTTTCTGTCTCTTTGCTCAGGACATACTCTTCCCTGTAGAGTCTGTTCGTCTCTGTGGTGGTTATGTGATCCATGAGGTTACTGCTGTAGAAACCCTCCGTGCTGGTGACCAAGTGCAGCTCTTTGTGGATGAGGTGATAACTCATTGCTCTTAACCTTTTCCCAGCCTTGCTTTGAGTCTTGTGATCTCCTGAGTAACCTGGGCACAGTAGACACTTGTCCCTTTTATTCCTGAGACTGCTCTTCATTGTGATGTGCAGTGGGAAGGAGACCTCACAAGTGAACCTTCTATGAACCATTGGTCTGTCCAGAAGTATCCAGCCTACCCTTTGCTGTTTTACAGATGTGTTCCCATGGGGAAAAGAAGTTAGATCTGCCCTGTGACATAAATTAATGACAGCTGTACTACCCATTGTTTTTCCCCCCATCTTCTCCCATCCCCTCACATGCAACCTTTCCTTTATCTCTTCATGCCATCCCCTGCTCCCCTGACCTGTGGAGAACCAGCACTTCCTGCCAACTTGTCTGTGCTTTCAGGCCCAGCGGCTGGCCTGCATGACTAACCACACCGCTACCCACCTGCTGAACTTTGCGCTCCGCCATGTCCTGGGTGACAACACAGAGCAACGAGGGTCCCATGTGACAGCAGAGCGGCTGCGCTTTGACTTTGATACCAAGGTTACTCGACTTTGTTTTCTTTTCTCAGCAGTACCAATGTCCCAGTACTGGCCTTCTCTCCAGGGATTTTTCTCCTCTGACCATAATGATTCCTTTAGAGATAGGTTATGTTTTATTTGAGCAATGAAACTTGGCCCTCTGGACATGACTGGCTCTGCTTTGCACTGACCTGACTCTAAGCAGGGCTTGCTGAGGGTATGAATGGGGGTTAGAAGGGAAAGGACTTAGCAAGGCCAGTGGTCATGGGACTGACCTGAGTAGTGGAAAGCGGTCTTTGAGAGATTCAGCAGCTTGGCTGTGGCACATATCTGATGTCTGTGCTGGTCATCCAGGTGAGAGCGGTTGGGAACTGAAAGCTGTTAGGTCAGGCTGAGCACTGGCCCTGGAAACCTGTCACTCATTGCAGCTCTCTCTTGAAGAGTTTGGTTGATGCTCTTGGATCAAAAATCCTTATTCCTCATGGGAGGGAGGGAGTGGGAGGGTCATGATGCTTACAATTCCCTTTTACAAGTACGGAAGATGAGACAGGGGGAGAGTGGTGTGCCCAAGCTGAGTTGCCTGGGGGCCCTGCCCCGGTTCTCCTTCCTTTGTTCTGTACCTCTCACCTGAAGGTGACTGATTTACTTCCTCAGGGCCCTGTGACTGTGGAGCAGCTGCAGCAAGTGGAGCAAGTGGTCCAGGATGTGATCAAACGAAATGAGGTTGTTCATATGGCTGAGGTGCCCCTCATGCTGGCAAAAAGAGTTCAGGGACTCCGTGCAGTGGATGAGGTATGACAGGATGGCAGCGCGCATCTTCATAAGCCTTCTCCTTCAGCAGGAATCATCTGGACCACAAGAGATGTTGATGGAACAGGTTTCTGAAGGGAATTGACTCCCAAGACTCAGGAAGGAAAATAGAACAGAGATGAGATCTCAGGACACTGTCTTGTAAAACATGGAGGCTGGAATGTGTAGGGTTTCTGCTCATTTCTTTGCACCAAAAGCTTGTAGTGTCACCCAGTTGTTTCTTTCTCCTCATGGTGGCTGTTTGTGGGGGAGAAGCAGTGCTGCCCCTGACTTGGGCTACTCTAGAATAGGGGAAAAATGAGGCAGACACCTGAAGCCAGTTAGTCTGTAAGTGCCCCTGAAGCACCATGTTGTTAGCTGCTGATCCCTGTCTCCTCTTCTAGGGGTATCCAGATCCAGTGAGGATAGTGTCCCTGGGTGTCCCTGTGGAGAGTGTGCTGACCTGCAACTCTGATGCTGCAATGCAGACCTCTGTGGAGCTCTGCTGTGGGACGTAAGTGACTTTTACTTGCAGTCAGAAGGTGTGTTTGTGGGCACTGGTGGCTGAGGTAGAGACATTTTTGCAAGCTCCACTCCCTGTCCCTGCGCAACTAAGTTTCCTCACTGGAAAGATCTTCTGAGGACAGGATGGGCTAGTTAGGAAGCTTTGGAAGTCCCAGGGTGAGAAAACTTTAGTGAAATGCAAAGCGGTTTTCCTCGTTTTTCCTTGCTTCATAGTCTGAAACCAACCTGGAAGCTGCAGGGCACCAGCAGAGTGTGGGAAAGGGGTGTGTGGCCTATCACACCAGAGTTACGGTGGTTTGGCTTTGAGGTTGCAGGAGGGCTGGGAACCCAGCAGGAGACTCCGAGACCGTTGTGAGATCTTGAGACTGCTCTGATTATTTTAATTAGTTATCTTTGCCCTCTTCTGCTTTTAGCAGTAATGAGAGCAGAAGAGTTAATCAATCTTAGGACAATGCTGACACAAAAAAAAAAAATACTAGGAACAAATTGGCCTTTGAGCAGATACAGCTGAAAATGAGCAATTTCTAGTCATGAGATCATTCTTGTGGGTGTAGTGGGACAAGAAATTGCAGGGAGTGGAGATGATCAAGTCTTGTGAAGCTGTCTGAAATAATTACTTGTGGTAACAGATGCTGAGACACTGTAGTTGTTTTCATATCCAGTGTTGAATAGCCAAGAAGGAAAGAGGAGGTTGTCAGTGCCCTGTCACTGCACAACTACCCTGTGACTGGAGTCTACTGGCCAGTCTATGAGCTGGTCTGACAACAGAGTGGTGGAGTTGGAGGAAAAAATTACTTCCCACGAGGTTCAGGAGCATCTGAGTAGAAGAGAAAAATCCCAATTCATTGTACTGCTGAAGGAAAGGTGGGGAAAGCAAAGCAGAACTTGGCTGTTATACACCATTTGACAGCAGCCTGCTGGGCAGGTAGCGCAGAGGTTCCTCTGGAGTTGCTTCAAATCTGCTGTCTCTTGCCTGACAGGGTGCCATCAGGATTTTAGGGATGGGAAAGGATTGAAGCTATTGGGATTGGGGAGGGACTGCTGGACTTGAGACTTGTCTTTGCAGGTTTCCCAATTTCTGTTCCCAGAGAGCAGCTTATTCTCTTTCCTGTTCTGTGCTGACTTTGCAGACACCTTCTACAAACAGGAGCTATGGAAGATCTGGCCATCATCAGTGAGCGTCAACTTGTAAAAGGGATTAGCCGTGTCATTGCAGTGACGGGGAGACAAGCCAAACAGGTAAGAAAGGGGGAACTGAGATTTCTGCCTTTCTCAAGGCAATGCCAGAGGGACCCAGCTTTGTAGGTTCCTGCATAGGCAATTAGTTTCCCCCTGCTTTGCCTGGAGCCTCCCTGCTGTGCCTGATCTGGCTTCCTCCTTCACCCCTGGTCTCAGCTCTGCTGCTGTACCTCACTATTCACCTCCACTTCCCCTGTCCTAGTCTCCTGTCTCCTTGACCTTCATTCCTCCCCTCAGACCCCCTTTTCCAAGATAACAACTTGGCACAAAATATCAGGAAGCATCTGGACTATAAATTTCAATCCCCAGGTAGGTATTTAAAGGTGTGATTCTTTGAGCTTTGGTTTCACCTCCTTCTCACCTCCTGCCTATCACAGTTGGATTTGCACTTTATGATTACAGGGCTCTGGTCTCATTCTTACAGCCCTTTTGCTTCTTTCCTTTAGTCTTTTTCCTGCTAAACTGCGGTTCTGGTCTGGCTGGGTCTGTATAAAAAGTAAGAAACCTACTATTGTGTCCATGAGATCGCTCTGTCCTTTGAATATCTGGAAGTGTCAGGGGCCCCACAAGCTTGCCTGCTTCCTTTAAGGCTGCAGTCAGAGTAAAGTGACTCACTGTCACTGGGAAGTCACTGTGAATTGGGAAGACTAAAGGCAAAGCCCACCCCTGCAAATCTGTTGCTTTTTGGCTGGCTGTCCCCTGTGCATCTGTGTCCCTAGCAAGGCTTTTCTTCATACAGGGGAATGAAAAGTTGCAGGGTGCATCTGCATGCCTTGCTGGAAGTACTGACCTGGAGATCCCCCAAGAGAAGCTGTGTGCACATGTTAATTAGACAACAGAGACTGCAGGCATGAGGGAGTGACTTGAAACAAGGGATGTGTATCCTAGCTAGGCAGAGCAGTCCTCGCTGTCCATGGCTTTTCTTACATACTCTCTGCTGTCCTGGTCTAAAGTCTTGCAGGACCATCATGGGCACAAAGATCTGGAAGGGGGGAAGTGCTCCAAACCATACGGGTTGTAACTGGTAAAAAAAGCTTGTATTAGCTTTTTTTATTAATGGTAGCATTAGTAGTAGGGAAAGCAATAAGAAATACACCAAGATCAGCTGAACTCAGGAAATAAGCTTGAACAGCTGGTGAGGTTCCTTTAGTTTTAGTGTTCCTTTAGTTTCTCCAGTCAGTAGTTTCAAGATTGCATTTGCTAATGAAAAAAGAGCACTAAGACATAAATGGGGTTGCCAAGTTTTTCTTGAAATCCTGATCATTTGGTGCAAGATACTGAAGAAACATAAATGCACAACAGCTTGGTTCCTTGGGTGTGACCATCTAGCATTGGTTGCAAATCTAGAGGGGAATGTTCTATTCCAGAGTCTCTTGGGGACGGTTGCTCTTAAAGCCTCTGTAGGTGTCTTCCCACTGTATCCTGAGCAGCACTTCAGTGTTTATGACCCTGCTGCCTCCCTACTTTCTCCATCCCTGCTCATTCTTTCTGTTGATCCATTGGAAGCATTCTTTCCATCTCTCCAGGCCCGGGAAGCAGGCCAGTGCTTGGCTATGGAAGTGGACTCTGTCTCCCTACGAATGAAGGAGAGGAGTACCTCGATTCCTGAGATGCAGAACCTCTCCAAAGAAGTGGGCCAGTTGACCAAAGTAAGGATTACACTCCTTACAGAAGGATCCTAGCATGGGCTCTATACACTTGAGGCACATGACTTCTTCCCGGCCAGGTTCACATCTTACCACGGTCAATAGCAAAGGCAAGTTGCTACCTGCTGTTGCATCTTTGATCACAAAGATTTCTACCAGTGTCCAGGTGCCTCTGTTGCAGATGACCTGTTGCCAGAGGGAGTGTAGGAGAAGGCAGTGGTGGGGAGGGTAGAGCAGTGAAAAAGGGTTCCCAGGTTTTCGCCCAGGCTTTAGATGCCCAGCTGAAAAGAGAAAGCTACATGTCACAGTGACTGGCTGGCCTGATCGCATAGAGGTATAGGAGGGTCTGGGAAGAGGCCAGGCTCTAGCCTGACCTCCCAGAGAACTAGCAGTTTATGTCTAGGTACAGTTTAGTGTCCTTACACAGCAAATTGTCTTGCAGATGGTGGCTAGCACTCCGATGCCCCAGTGGCAAAGAAAAGAACTACAGACTATCCTCAAAATGCTACAGCGAACAGCCAACACAGCCGTCAAGAAACTGGAGATGCAGCAGGTAATGTGGCAGCAGCACACTAACTTGCAGCCTGCTGGTAGCACTGTGTGGCATACACAAGTGGACTTGGTGTCTCTGTCACACTTCACAGCCACTCAGTCACTAGAGTCCCATTAGAAGGCAGGAGAAAGCAGGTACAATCACACACAGTGCAACACAACCCCTCTGGTTGATTTCACTGGCGTTAACCAGAGCCTTCATTTAAAATGGCAGTGAATTTTGAACTGACTGGGGTTTTGGCACCTGCAAAATCCCCATGTTTCTTTGCCTGTGAAGATGGAGAGCCCCATATCAGCACTTTTGGCAAACACCAACAGACAGATGGACATCACCTCCCTTTTTATGCATAACAAAAATGAGATGGCCCTGACAGTGGGCTTTACAAGGTTCTGCAGTAAGACAGTGGCGGGACAGAGCCTTTCTCCCAGCCATATGTATATTGCTGTGGCTTCCCACTGCATTTGTGTTCTGCCAATCTACATTAAAAGACTTTTGGAAATGCTTATTGGTGACTTAATGTTCTCAGTAAGCACTATCATTTTTGTAAAGTAGGAGCATCTTGCCACAGGAGCCTTCCTGAGACATGCAGCAATGTGTAGGCCCAGGAGAGAGGCTGGGGACTGAAGAGGTCACTGTCTATTCCACTTTTGAAAGGGGTTCATCTCTGCTTGCTTTTGAGGAAGGAGGGTTGTACAGGTCTCCATGTGGAGATTTCAGTCTGCCAGTCTTACTTTGACTTCTGCTAGCATACATTTCCCCTCTATCCCACAGAGCAGCACTTCCATTCCCTATGTACGTATGTTACATGCATATATCCCCATCCAGCCCACACTGTGCCCCTCAAGTTCTTTGTGTTTCCTCCTCCAGGCTGAAGAGAAGGCACAAAGCATGCTAGCAAAACATTGCAACCAAACTGTCATCATTGATACTGTCCCAGCTGACTCCCTCTCTGTGAGTAATCCACATTACTTGTTGGCCCAGTGGTTCCTCAGGTGCTGCATAGAGTAAGAGGGAGCTGCTGGGCATGTTTTCTGCTGCATGCCAGTCTCCTTTGCTGTACCCTGACCTCTTTTCTCCCTGCCTCTCCTAGATCCTAATGAAGGTAGTGAACCAGCTGTGTGACAAGTCTCCTGGCACATCAGTCCTGCTGCTCAGCCCCCAGGCTTCTGGTGAGGTGCTCTGTGCCTGTCAGGTGTCCAAGGTAAGCAGAACCCTGGTAGAGACACAGGGAACCTGCCTGCAAAAGGGGCCTGGACCCACGGTTCAGCAGGTCCCAGTTGAGGCTTTTCCTGGGATTCTGCCCAGTGCTGGTGGTTAATCATGCAGGGGTAGGACCTGATATGACCATAAGGGGACCAGATATGCTTTCAGTCTTTGCTGGGCACAAATATCCCTGGATCCTCCAGGCCATGTTTGCCCAGGAGCAGGACACAGCATTGACATGTAAGCTCAGCTTTTGCAGTCCTTGCAGTTGACTACCTCAGGTAGCAAGGGCCCAGGCTGGGTGAGGAGAGAATGTTGTTACTTTTCTTTATCCAGACTGCAGAGTGCTCCACAGTCCAAATTACTTTGCTCTGTGTCTCTTCCCCAGAATTGCCTCCCCGTGTTCTCTGCTGCTGACTGGGCCGTGGCTGTCTGTACACAGATGGAAGGGAAGGCAGGAGGTTCTCCTGTTGTCGCTAAGGGCAGTGGAAATGCCAAGGGCATGCAGAGAGCCCTGACTGCTGCACTGGAGTTCGCTCAGAGTAAACTCTTGAAATAACTGTGATGCTTTGGTGGCAGGACAGCTGTATGTAGCCCAGGTGCAAGCTACGTGGACACTTGGTGCAGAGCACACATTATACTCTGCTGATCTGAAAGGTTTAGCAGCTCCCACACTGAATGTTGCTGCAGCCACTGCATTGGAGCATTTGGCTTCTGGCGATCAGGGATCAGCAGAACCCCACTCCTGATCCCACTGACAGAACGATGCTGCCTGTTCTCAGCATGGACATATGGGGATGGAGCCTCAGAAAGTACCAGTTGGAGCAGCAGATCCTGCTGCTTCTGGAAGAGTGCAGTTCTTGCCACAAGAGCAGCACAGAGAGGCCCCATGAGAGCATGGGGAGATGGCACAGTGTTATCCTAAAGCCATTAAATGGCAGAGAGTGTTTGATCCCCTGATGTTTCTTGTTAGCTGCATCTTTTTTTTTTTTTTTTTTTCTTTCCCCCCTGCTCTGGCAGAGATGTTTGTTCTGTCCCTGCAGCTCTACAAGTCAGCACACACTCTTGTGTAAGCGGTCCTATCCTACTGCAGAACTCAGGGCACCCCTGAGATTAAAAATGCTACTATAATTTAGAAATTGGAAGAGAAGTCCCACCCTGCTTGCAGTCTCAGCCTTGTTAGGCTATGCAACAGGTAGTGCTGAAGCCAGTCTGCAGTACTGAAGCATGGAGGGAACAAAATCATCCCAGCCTCTGCCTCTTTGGTTTGGATGAATGTTCTTATCCTTGTTTTGTCCTGCTACTCCCTTGTAACTCCTTCCTTCTCATACTGCCTACTGGCTTCCCACATACCAGCACCTACCTAAAAACCACCATGGATCTGGTGAGTTGTGTGAATGGGAGATGTTGTGTTGCAGCATGGCACTCCCTGCAGCGGGACACTTAGCTTGAGGTGAGCAGGTCTCCCTCCTAAACTGGTCACTTTTCACGAACACTAGTAGACCTAGCAAACTCAACTCGTAAAGACATTTCAGACTTCATTGTTAGAGTGATGTCTAGAGCTCTTGGCCAAAGCAGCATTATTTTAGATACTGTATTGACCTAAATAAAGAGAGATCACAAATGGTAGCTGAGGCAAAGGTGCAACAGGATAGTGATAAAAGCAGGTTTCACCCTGTGAGCAGCAGCAGCAGGCTGACAGGGATGAATTTTGCCAGCAGGTAGGGTTGCCTGGCACTGTGGAGCGAGGTGGAGGAGGCAGTAGCTGCATTCTTTTGGGGAGGGTGGGAGGAGAGGTGGAAGCACAGTGATGCTGATGGATGGGGAGTAGGAAATGGCTGTCACATAGATAAGGATTGGTGAAGAGGTTGTAGTGAGGAATGGCCCAGTCTCCTAATGAGATATTCCCTCCACTTTTCTTAGCTGTCTTTTTGAGGGGGAGTGGGTGAATAGCTGCTGTGAGCAGAGCCTCCTCTACCTTCTCTCTTTAGTGAACAGCTCACCTGGGGAAAAAGGGAAGTGGACTTAGAGGCATCACTAGAGGACATGGGGTTTTCTTCCCTATGTCAGCGGCTGTCCAGCTCAGAATCTCATATGTGGTCCCTAAGGCTTAATGTGGCTCCTACTCATGTTTGCAAAGTGCCAGGAGCTGGTTTTGCACTTGGTTAAGTGCCAGACATAAATGTGAGGACTCAGAGGCAGAAGAAGTGAGGAACCTTTAAGGGCTGGTGGTGCTCCCCACTATTCTCTCTTCCCCCAAAGCACTGACAGCTGCAGCAAGAGCACAGACCTTCAACCTTTCATTCAGTAAATGCTGTTTCCAGCCAGGGAGCTTAAAGCAGGGCTTGTTGTAAAGGGGACTATGAGCCAAGGTCCCTGGGCACCTGTCCCTGCTGCCCTGAGTTCAGCCATCAGAGAGGTGCACAGGCCCCTTTCTTTTCATTACCCTGCTAGTGGGGCAGGCTGCTGCTCACCCCAGACCCTGCCTGTGTTCCTGTATGCTGTAGCAGAGCAGCACTCACCCTGCCATTATGCAACCAGAGCAGGCTCCCAGTGGGAGAATGAGTAAAGCTACACCCATGACCAGCCCCAGGCACTGGGGCACTGCTGCCCACCACAGTCTCCACCGAGACTGGAGAGGGGATGGAAGGAGACCCTGTGCTGCAGGGTCTGCTGTGGGAGAGACTGGAAGGAGTACCATCTCACCTGGGTCTATACTGCACCCAGTGCCTGTGTGTCACTTTTGCAAGTGGAGGAGCTTCAGACTAAGTTGTGAAGTTCTACCATCCACAGACGCTTAAGATTCCCATGGGAGCTGTCAACCTTGAAGTCCTGCTGCGATTCCAGTCCAAAACCCTTCCTGTGTTTTCAGCTGGCTGTGGGATCCCTATCCCAGAGCTACTGACATCAGATTGTCTGCTCTTTTGGGGACACTCCACCCCAAGCCTGCTGTGAAAGTCCCTGAGGCTACACAGACACTGGGTTACTATTCCAGTCCCCAGCCAAGATCCCTGCATCTCCTTCTACTCCTTGCCCAGCCTTTTTTCATGCACTTCCCTCTTGCTTTGCATTAGAGGTTGCCTGGGCTTGAGTTCCAGGAATGGGAAGATAAATCTGAGACTACATAGACCTTCTTTTCACATGGTGAAGAATTATTTACACTCGGGTTGGGATTTGCTGCTCTACTAATTTTGTTGTCTCCTCGTTTGCCTGTTTGTCCCACATTTCAGATGGTGTTCCCTCCCTCCCCCTTCCTTCCCTCGCTGCCCCCACTTGCGGGTGTCTTTCCTCTTTCTTCCTCCGCCCGGCTGGCCCAGTTAGGCAGGTGCAAGAAGAAGATGCACAAGGAATATAATCCATCAACTCAAATATCACTGAGTTTTGTGGAGAAAGGGGGAAAGAGATGCAAAACTAAATGACCTTTATAACAAGCGAGCTCTCAGGTTCCCTCCCCCACCCAGAAGCAGCTCCTCTGCTCCACTGTAACCTTCTCCTCCCTGTCCTAGCATTTATTTGTAAGTACCATCAATAATTAAGAAGCTGCCTGCCTGCCTGCTTGCCTCAGCTGCCGTGTTGACAGAGACACCTCTGACGTTTCCTGGCTCAGCCTGGCTGCATTGCTCACTTGGGCTTTTAATCTTCTTCCCCTGCCTTGTTAGAAATAAAGGAATCACCCACCTGGAATGGACGAGAGGTCCAGAGAGCCAGGAGAGCTCCCTGCAGTGGGCTGGTTGCCCCGAGAGCGAACCAAAAGCTGCCGGCTCTCATGACCCCACAGCAGCAGCACAGGGTGGGTTGTCTGCGGGGTCCCTGCTATGAGCACCACCACTCCCTTCCAGATTTGGGCTCCAGGAGAAGAGGCACCCTTGTCCACATCTGAGGGCCAGGGAGCTCCCACACTGGTGGCTCCTTGCTGATAAAACCACAAGCAAGGGCTCTGTGACTGGAGCCCCCAGCCCCAGGGGAGCAGCATCACCCTGGACACCCAGCTCCGGGCACCCAGCCAGGGAGACAGGAGAAGAAGAGACCCACCAAGCAGTGCAGCCAAAAAACACAGCCAAGTGGAATGAGTTGGCCCTAGCAGGCAGAGATGGAGCCCTTACAGTAGAGGGGTACAGCTGGTCTTAGAAATCAGGGATGGAAGGCTTTACACTGGCCTGGAGAAAGCACAGGAGGGCATAACCCGGGCACAGGCCAGGCACAGAGGCAACAGCCAGGCTTGGCACATCACTGGCACTTCAGAAGTCCTTGGGAGCACTCTGGGTCACTCCTCATGCGTTCACAGGCACACTGCAGGCATCAGGCAGGCTCCAGCCCTTGAACAAACCCTCAAGCGTGTGGTTTCCAGGCAGCCCGGCTCAGCAGCTGCAAGCAGAGCCTGCAGCATGCCAGGGCTGAGCCCAGGTCCCTTTGCCAGTGCGATCCTGATGCAGCAATGGGGCGCAGGAGGGAAGCCCACTGGTTCTCCCTGAGCTGGCCTGCGATGCTGCTGGACATGGTAGAGACAGGCAGACAAGAAGTGGCAGATAGCTTCAGCCAGAGGTGTTCGGCAGCATGCACCCAGCTCCCCCAGCATGACACCTCGGGCTCCCTGGCTCCACCGGCCGAGCCCTGAAAGGGAACACAAAGGGGGCTGGGGCTCAGCCACGTCCCTCATACCCCGCTGCAGGGCCAGCAGTGCCTGGGAGCTGGGTGCAGCAGTGGTGGGAAGCGGATCTGTCACAAAGCGCAGCTCTGGAGGGACGGTGATGGCAGCTGGCAGCTCCCCAGCCCTGCGGGTGCCAGGCCCCGCTGGGGTGGGAAGAGGGCACCAAAGGACAGTGTCAACTCAGCAGCCCTTGGCGCGCAAGCTCCCAGGCTGTCCTACCCCATCAGCGTCCAACTGCCACCACAGCGACTGCCCTGACATCGCCCTTGCTGCAATGGGGTGGATGGGGCCCCCCTTCTGCCCCCGCCAAGTTGCCCCACACCGGACCCTGCAACTGCTGATGCAGGACATACAGAGGTGCTGCTGTGGGACACCAAGGGTCTGAGAGATGGAAGAGGTGCCTTCTTCCCCAGCTACCCCCACCTCCCCAGCCCATGCAGCCCAGCTGTCCCAGGAGTGCTGGAAGAGCTCACGCCCCTCCCCAGTGGTCTCCCTCTTCTGTGGGCCAGGCTCTGAGGAGCTTTCCCAGCCTTCAAGGGAAGGGGTGGCCCCCCTGCAAGGGCTATCAGGTGTCCCTCCACAGGGGTATCACAGCCAAGCTGGCTTTGCAGGTAAATGAGGCAAGCAGGGACAATGACCTCATTTCAAATATAACGAAGCCCCTGGTCCTCTGAGCTGCTTTCTGGTGGCCGCATGAGGGAAAGATGCTGCACTGCCTGCCCTGGGCTTTTCAAAATCTCCCTGTGTACTGCCTGTGCTGTAGGACCTGAGCCCCCTCCACAAGCCTCTAGAGCACTTACCCCTGTCAAAAGCACCTTGGGTTTATCAAGCCACAGCAGGGAGAGGTGGAAATGGGGACAGGTAAAGGAATGACACAGAGTCACAAGCTAAAATGCAAAGCATGCACTACCCCGGGGAAAAAAAGAGACCATGCAAAACCAATAGAGTATCTCCATGAGAGTGCTGGAAAACAGCCTCCCACTAACTCTCATCCCCAGCCTGGGAAGGGAGAAGTGTCACACCTGCTCTGAATGTCGTGAAGGCTGCAATAAGCCCAGGCAGGAATAGAAGTCACTAACTAGATGCTTTCCCTCCTCTAAGTGAAAATGCAGCCAGCTCCTCTCCTCTCCTCTCCTCTCCTCTCCTCTCCTCTCCTCTCCTCTCCTCTCCTCTCCTCTCCTTTCCCTCTGCCAGGTTTGTCAAGCAAGGTGACACCATCCATGTCAGAAAGCCATGCAGCTGGTGGCCAAGTGCACAGGCAGGGAGGAACGTGGCCAGCATGGCTAAGGGGAGCTGGCTGCATGCGACACCCTCAGCGAGGACACAACAGCACCTCATTTCACAGGAATAGAGGTGCAGAGGAGGAAGGCTATCACAAGCGTTCAGTGACCAGCGTTATTACATTAATCACCTCCTCCATGGCCCAACCTGCTGCAGCTAGCCCTGTTTCTGTGCATGTCTCCTTCTGGACTCTACAAAGGGAGATGTCTTCCCCATCCCCTCCCAGGAGATGTGTGGCAGCGACATGGCAGTTAGGGGACATGTGCTCCAGGGACAGGATCTGTGGGGATTGCTGTGACTCCGTAGCGACAGTGGAGACCCTAGAGCTCAGGCAGTGCTAATGGAGATGCCTATCCCTAGGTATCAGGAAGAGCCAGGAGAAAGTGTCAGAGTCCCTCCAGGAAAGGAGGGATTGCTCAAAGGGCCACCCAGTTCTGAGCCAAAAGCATCAGGAGTTGCAGTAATGCAGCCATCTGAAGCAGAAAGGCTGGGAATAGCTGAGCAAATCCTCCCTGAGTCCCTTTTGCTGTCCAAACACAGCCGCGCGCTCACAGCAGGGCTCACAAATAGGACGTTTCTGCTGCCCACAGCTTCTGAGACACTTTCTGGCAGGATAGTTGCTCTGCTTTTCCCCTCCTCCTTCTCATTTCAGTAAGGGAGGATTTGGGGCATGTCCTGCCCAACAGAAGTTTGCTGAACTTTCAGACCTGTGCTTTGCAGGCAGGGAACTACCAAGTAGTGATGAGCAACCCCGGCTGAACAACAAGTAAGGAAGTAAGTGGAGTGAGGGAGCGTGGAGGAAGCAGCAGCTGTGGTCATGTCCTAGAAATTGCTTATTAATTATAGCATAGCCTGGGAGCTGGGCACAGGGGAGAGCTTCAGAGTAGGTCCTCTCTTCCCTGGCAGCTCTTGGTCTGGGGTTCTGCCAGCGCCTCCCACGTCAATCCCACCGCAACTGGGGCCGAAGAGCAGAGAAGCTGGGGCAAACGTGGCAGCCTGAAATCTGGCAGTGCTGGTTCTCCATCTCTTTTCTGTAGATCAAAGGATGAAGAGAAAGGGAGGGGAGCCTGGCACAGCTCCTACCCAAGCCTAGTGAGCCATCTGGCATTTGGATGCAACACAAGGGGCTGAGTGGGAGGCAGCAGAGGGACCTGAGTCTTCTGGCCTGACGTTGGAGGGGTCTCGGAGCGAGGGAAGTAGAGGGGGCTCCAGCAGCAAAGAGAGAGGCATTTGCAAATAGGAGCCACTAGGTCCCTGGGCACAGATCCTGTCTGTGAGAAGGTTTTCATGATTCAGTCAAGAAAACATACGATCTGGAAAAAAAAATTAAATACTAAGAAAAGGCAAATAAACTGTCTTGCCTGGGGAGCTTCAGCTTGGCAGGATGAGGCGGTGTGTCTGCCCATTTCCTCTCACCCTGCTACAAGCAGCAAGGGTCACTGAAGAAAAGGGGTTCCTGCAGTGGAAAGCATTACCACCTGCTGAGATGGACCAAGCAGGGATAAATCCAAGTTTTGGGAGAGCAGCAAGGATTTGTTGAGATACCATGGCTGTTCAGATGGGCAGGACGGCACAGAGGTGGGGTTAGTGAAGTGCAGCCTTACCAAGCATCTTGGGCAAACACTGGGGCAGAGGGTATCCTGCCCCAGAGCCAGAGCCTGGATGTACAGGAAAGATTTAACAGCCATCCATTTTTGCCTCCATCTTCTTCAGATGTGATTCCTGGGAGGCACAGCCCCAGTGGATGAAGAAAACCTCCTGCACTATTTTTGCATCTGCACTAAAATAACCTGGATGAAAGAAACCTTCCTGCTTCAGAGTTCAGGCCAGAGGTGGAGTGGTGTAAGAAAGAAAAAAACATCCCCCTTGGGCAGGTCGTATCCTGACTAACCCCACAGCAGTTGGGCTGTGCCCCATGGGAGATGGGTGACAAGTCCAGGCATATCCTGGGACTGGCTTGCACCAGCAGCAGAGGAAGGATGCCCCTTTTCACGGACCTTGGTGTGATGCGTGGTGGTGGGGATGCCAACCATAATGACAGGTCAAATCCCCTGATTATTTCTTCCCCTGTCTTCTTTCTTTAATTAATCTCAAAGAGAGAGCATCCAACCCACCCGCGCCCTCAGGCTTTGGTGGGTTCATGTCTCTCTCTCACACACACACCCCCCGCAGGGCTCCTGTGTGCCATTAGAAAGGCCAGGGCTAGATGAGCTCCTGCAGCCCGCCAGCTGGCAGGCTCTGCCTCCTTCCCTGTGCACAGCATCTGTGGACAAGGCCTTCAGGACATCCCAGGGAGATGAGTCTCCGCTCCCGCTACCAAGCCCTGCTCCCCACAGAGCTGGCACATGCAGCAGATGGGCCTGTCTTTCCCTGCCAGTGCAGGCAAGGGGGCTGGAAGGTAGGAGGTGGAACCAAATCCAGTCTAATTAAGGCTAATTACCATTCATCCCAGGAAGCAGTAGGAGAAAAAAACCCACATTCTCCCCATCTATTAATAGCTGCCAGCAGCTGCACAGTTCCTGCTGGGACCCAGGGAGAGCGGAAAGCTTTGGGAGGAGCAGCAGCACGGAGAGCATCCTGCTCCCTCGTCCTTCAGCGCTGGCTGTGCAAGGGGATGTTTTCCTCCTTCCAGGATGCCGTTTCTTTTGCCGCTTCCCCCAGGACTCCAGGAGATGCCAGCTGCTTTTAAGCAGTGTTTTCCAGCAAGAGCTGTAGGGAGCCAGCCAGAGGAGGGCCTGGAGACAGGACTTTGGAGCCAGTCCCTGCTCCTCAGCATCCTCAATTTGCTGAGTCCCCGAGTTTTGGCAAATTACTGTGCCCCTCGTTGAAAGGGTAGAAGCCATCCACACAAGAGGACTCCCACAGCACCAAGGACAAACCTTGCTGGCTCCTGTCCTAGTGAATCCCTTTGATGTCAGTCAGACATCAAACACCAACTGCCTTCTCTCAAACCTGACCTTCAGCTGCGCCCGCAGTTCTTCCCTCCGGAGAGATGAACCGCATCTGACAGATGGGGGTTGCCTCAGCTTGAAGGCATCAGCTAGAGAAGCTGCCCCACGTGGCATAGAGGACTCAAATAAAATGATATTCTGAACTGGTGTAGTGACTTCTGGCCATCACAGTGTGATGTGAGGACAAAGGGGGCTGCAGGAGATGCACTAGCAGAGCTGACCGGGTGGACATGTGCACGGGTGGGGGGGTCCCTTCCATGCCTGCTACCTCTAGCTGCCACTGCAAACAGTCTGCTGCTTGCCGTGGGCAAAAACCTCACCAAATGTGTTTGTGCAGTCCCCAGAGAGACAGCTAGTGCTGGTGCCACCCCACCAGGGAGAAACCAAGAAGCAGATTAGAGGAGAGGAGAGCTGCTTGGCTGCGGGGTGTCTTGGTGGCCAGGCAAAGCAGGTTGCAGGAGGGAAAGGCACCTTTCTGTGCCTGGGCACTGTCCACTGCTGCTCTGGCACTAGGCAATGCCTGGCAATAGTCCCTGTTCCAGCAACACCCGGCACAGGTTCACTGCTGGTATTGCACGGCTGTCAGCAATCCTTGCGCTCTGAGCTGCTGGGTCAAGGGCCGCTTGGGTCCCCTTCTCTCAGCTGCTCCCTTTGAAGTGGAAGGTGCCTAGATTGAGAGGAGCCACATCCAGCATCTTCTCTGAGAGGAGCATGCCTCTGCTTCTTGCTGGAGCCTGTTCCCAAAAGAAACCAGGACAGCCACAGAGAAGGGAAAAGTAAGAGCAGAGGTTCAGGTCAAAAGAGGGAGCTCCCCAGGCCAGCCATGGATGGGCAATTTGGTCTTTTACCTGCTGCAGGTCCCTGCACCACACAGGTTACATGCAGCCACCAGTCTGTCTCCCTGGATGATCTTCAGCAAGCACAGGCTGTGGTGCTATGAAAGACCATCTGGGGATAGAGCAGAGGTTTGGAGCTCTCTGACAAAGCCTGAGCTTCTGGTGCCACAGCTCTGGAAATAACACCCAGTTGTGAGCAGAGGTGGGCAGATAAAGCAAGGATTTTGCCTTCTCTCCCCTTCCCAGGCTGACATGGTGCTGCCTTCATCTCCACAAGGCTTGTCTCCCAGCAAGTCCTTACTAATGCCCTCAAAGAGACAAAGAAATCAGAGTGGGAGAAGCCAGATAGGGTAACATGTTTCTAGTCCATTATGCCTGGGACACCAAAAAAAGGTTGTCACCCTACAGCCATAGCTCTGTCTGCAGAATAGCACCCAAATCTTCACATTAGCAGCAGAAGATGCCCTGTGGGATATGTTCCTCCTACACAAGGCACTGCAAGACCTGGCTCCTCTCCTACTTATTTGTTGTGATATGAAGTTCGACTACCGTTACACTGTCCTCAAACTCCAGGCAAAGATGGCAGAGCCGATAATGCACAACACCATTACAGTTGCTGCCTGGGGGGCATCTGAGATCCAGCAGCTGGAGGGGTACAGAAGGCAGCTGTGGTTTGCTGGTAGGATGATGCTCTAGTCACTAAAGCCAGGAAGCAGTGCTTTCTACCGTCCCCTCCCTTAGATGTGAACAGGGGGAAGGGGAACGGGAATGGATATGAGAATAGATATGGATGTTTTACCCTCCACACAGTCAGCTACTTTCTGGCATTTGAGGAGCAACTGCCACTGCACACCCCACCGGAAACACATGGTAATGTTTACACACATGGAAATAAATGCTAAGGTAGAATAAAGTTAACAACACAGCTATTTTTTGGCTAGCACTACTTGTTTTCAGCATATGATTCAACATCTGATTGCGTCCATTTCAACAACTGACTGTCATACTTGGGCAATATTGTCTCTGGGAATCAATGACTCTGGGCAGACACAGCTGGACTCCATAGGACCGTGAAGTCTTCAAACCATGCCATTTGCATTATATTAGCCATGAGGTGGGCTAAAGACTTCAATGTTGATGGCTTGTTGAAGGCTCAGCTCAGAAATTGAGCACAACTGTGGAGGCAACTCAGGGGGGCTATTTCTGTGGATCTGGTTTGGCTATCTCCTTTGGAATGCAGGAGTCAAGCTGAATGCATGCATGGAAATGAATGCAAGAGAAAAATATTTCTAGTTTTATATTGCTCTCATTTCTGCTTTTCATGACCTCAAAAGCCCTGAAGATGTGTTCCCAGGAATAACATGGTCAGTAGGGGGCCAGAGTTTGTGAAGGGCTTTGCAAGGCCTCTGACACCCCTGCTGTGTTAAACACCAGCTTGACTCACAGGCGGTGTCACTGTCTTCTCCGAAGTTGAGTGACAAAATCAGGCCACACCTAGAAAAAGAGTACATTGCTCCCAAAGTCTAACTCCCCATCTTTGAAACCCATGAAAGAAGCCTCAAAATCTTGATCCTTTTTTTTCATCTATGCCTCATTGCATTTATTGTTTGTTGCTGAGCCTTCCAGGTAATCTTGGACCACATTTGTAACATATTCTTCATGACCAGGAGGTATATTTTACATGAAAGTCAGCGCAGCTTCCCCAAAATGCCAGCTGTTATGGGACTTGCAGGACTATCATGAGACCCAGCATCAGTTTTGTGTATGCTTCCACAGGGCACATGCTGGCTACGCTTATCGTGTACCTGCTACTGAGCGCATCAGCATTTGGAAGAAGTGAAAAAAAGCCACATTTCAGTCTGAAAATCTACTGGCAAATACTGAAATGCTTAGATCTGAGAAATGGGAAAGGAGAGATGCATGTTTTCATCCCTTTGTTTACTCTCTATATTCCACAGCATTATGTGTGCAGTCACTGCCTTGCCGAGGATTCAGGTCTTTCCCCTTCTTTACAAGAGGGTGCTCGCTAGCAGAATGAAAAAAGGAGCAGGCCAAGGAGGAGAGGTGGGCATGCAGCAGATGGACCAAGATCTTCTTGCTGTAGGTGGAGTTCTCAGATTTGCTCTCCTCCCCCTCAGACCCGTCTGCGATCTGTCGTTCAGGGGTAACAGCCCCAAAATGCAAGGCCTTGAAGCAAGCCAGTTTCAGGCACCGACAGCGTATCTTTAGCAAGTAAGCTGCAAATACTGGTGAGCTTTACAATACAAACGTGCAACAAAACAAGTACATTGAGCGCAGCAAAGCACTCAGCATTTGAATACTGCCACCTAATCATTCACAGAGCACTGCTTGCCCAGTTCTTTCTACGCTGCTGAGGTGCCACTGCAGGAGTGTACGGGACCTCAGCAAACACCCCACCAACACTCCTGGAGCAGCAGTGTGGGCCAGCGCCGGGCGTGAGGGACATTTGGTCAGCTTGCGCACGCCTTCCGCGCTGGAAAAGAGGGCTCCCGCCAAGGCCCAGCGGCGCGGGCCTCCAGCACTGGCTTTCAGCAGCTTCGGTGGGCCTGGGTGACGGGGGACCACCGTCCCCAACCCCATCCCCCTGCCTCCCTGCTGTTTCTTGCCGCCCCGCGCAGCCCCTGGCAGCAGGCGCAGCCTGCGGCAGCTGCCCGCCGAGCGCCGCAC
>JAVJGG010000050.1:93432-114860 GCA_035590195.1 Aviceda cuculoides
GGCGGCGGCGGCGGCGGCGGCAGCGGGTGAGGGCCGGCCGGGCCGGGGGGAGGCGGCCGGGCTGTCCGTACCCCCTTCCCCCGCAGCCGTGGGCAGGGACAGCCGGCAGAGCCGGCAAACGAAATCCCCAGAGCCGAGGGACGAGGAGGGACCCCGCGCGTTTCACGCCCGGGCTGCGTCCGCGGCATTGCCGGGGGCTGCCGGCATCCCTCTCCCGGTGACCTCGCGTCGCCGCGGTGAGTTTGCAGGTCTTATTCTTAATCAAGCGGCCGGGCTAATGAGTTTTCTTCCTTCTCGGGGACCCTGGAGAGCAGCTTCGCTGGGAGGAGGGAGCGTCGGGTCGCGCCACCGGCATTTCAGGGAGCGGGGCTGATGGGGCTGGCGGGGGCGTTCGGCAGCAGCCAGACGTTTTCCTTGACTCCCGGGGGCGAGAGACTCCTCTCCGAGTCTCCGGGGGCTGCCAGGACAGAGCCAGCTGCCGGGGGTGTCCAGGGCTGCAGTGGGCAATGCTCAGGTCCTAAAGTGTTTTCGTGTTTCTGACACCTCCTTTGGGCAGGTAAGGGACCCTTACCTGGGCATGCCGACAGATAGTCAGGACCCCAGTGCTGGCCTTTTGCACCGCCTGGATTACAGTGATGACATTAACCATATTCCCAAATTGCCGGCTGGCCTCATTCTGCCCAATCTCCCATTACAGACAAATTCCATTATATCTGAAGCTAAACAGATTCCTCATTCGGCATGCTTTTTTTTTTTAACGTACTTAAAGCCCATTGCTGACACTCAGCCCCTTGATGAGCCTGCAATATGCCATCCTACCGCACACTTAGCATCAGCCTTTCAAAGTGCAAGGGAGCATGGCAAGTCCATGCAAGTGGCAGCGGGATCAGCGGAGTTAGCCAGCACTCAGGATCGCTTGCTGATGTCCCCGCTAGCCTGCCTGGAGTAGAGGTAACAGCAGAAAGGCCAGGCTACCTGCAGAACAGCTGGCATTTTCAAGGTGCTGCAGTGATGTGAGAGTTTCCTCGATTTCTGGGTAGACTGAGCTTCAGCATGAATGTGATCTTGGCTGGGGCATAACCATCCTCAGAAAGGATTTCTCAGCGCTTACAAACTCTCCAGTAAATGCAGCGTTTACAGCTGTTCCATTTCTTGAATCACCATACTGCTGGTAGGAGGCATCAGCCAAAGGTCACCGGTTTCCATGCAACTCTTCTTTTTTGGTCTCTCTGGGCTTTTGTGTGAATCAAAAGAGCATAAATCTTTTATTTCCAGATCAAAACAGGTTCAGCTGAAGGTTTGTTAGGCGTGCTAGGTAGCAGTATAAGTTGGCTGTGTGAGTGGATTTCTGTCAGCTTCTTCCTGGGAAGGGAAGTGTGATTTCTTTTTTTTTTTTTTAGAAGTTTTAGTATCATTTACATTTCAGCCTAATCTGGGTGTTAAATGACATAAACTGGGAATTTACTACATGACCCCATTTGTTGTATATCATTTAATACAGCCTTTTCAGCATAGGTGACTGATGTGTATGTAGAGTGGGTGGGAAGGAGTGTGCGTTAACGCTGTTGACTTGGCTTATTGATAGTGAATTACAATGCTTCTCCAGTGTTTAAATATATGCTTAGCAAACCTGGCTATGGAAACTAGCTTGGCTTATTAGCTCCAGCTGGGCAAGACTCCTGCGGCCAAGGCGGAGGGGATGCAGCGATGAAAGAGGCCCATCTCCTGGCAGTAAGCACAGCCGATGGGGTGTTCTTACCGTGCTGGGGGTGGTGGCAATGGATGCAGCACAAGCGGTGACTCAGCATCAGACTCAGCCCCCCCCCCCCCCCGGGCACTGCAGGCGTGGGGCTGATTCAGACACTTTGTGGGCTGGCTGTCACATGCCAGCAGCCTTGCTTTTGCTGGCTTCACACTGAATGCCAAGTGGAGATGGCGGAGTCAGCTGAGCTGACTTGTGGAGCTTGGGTCAAGGGAAAGCTCCTCGGCAGCCCAGACACACACCCCAAGGTGCCTGTCTCTCTTTTGGGGCCACCCCGCATTGGGCCTGGCCCACAGCTAGGTAGCACACACTGGCCGACCTCCCACTGCAGGTGAGCTTTGCTCAGTGAGCTTCATCCCGTATATGGAGGGGCTGCACTGTTTCTAGAGCTGGGTTTCGGCTCTGCCTGAGGGCAGCTGTGTCTCCCACTTGGTCCCCAGGAGCCCCTTTGGCAGTCCTGCATGTGCCATGGGTTACATACCCTCTAAAAATCAATCTGCCATCAGTAAACTGGCAATCAGATGATTTGCTGGAATGCAGCCATGAAATAATCCTAGGCCACCAATGCAGCACTGGCTTTCCCCAACAGCTGGCCTTTAACAATCGCTTCCAAAAGGTCAGGAAAGCCATCAGAAGCTCCAATTAGCTGTGACTGGCCTGGGGGACAGAGCGACACAGATGCTTTTTGAATAGGACAAAGGACTGAGCAAAGAGAAAACATTTTTCCCAGTCACTTCCCCTCTACTAATGCCACCTCACTGTCACCTGGCTGTGCTTTACCCTTCTGCTGAAGGCCATCAAGCACAAGAACTGTGTTTCAGCTGGGTCAGTGTGCTGTGGAGAATCAGGCCTCTTCTCTTTCCCCTCAATGGTGGCCCACCATCACAGCACCCTCCTTTGGGGGCAAGGAACCTCGCAGAGAAAGGACTTCCAGTCCCCACATCTGCCTATCACCCGTTCGTTCTCCTTCCACACCCACCCTTCTTCAGACCAGACTCCCTTTTTCTACAGCCTTTGCCTTTGTCATCCGTACACCAGTGCCTCCCAGGAAATACAGCTTCCCTGCCCTTGGTGCCCTTCGTCCTCCTGCTTTGTGCCAGAAGATGCCCTGCCACTGCCATCTCCACCCTTTCCTGAACTCTCATTCTGAAACAGCTACTCTCTTCTCAGACCTGCTCCAAGTGCATTTGAAGAAGCCTTTGCTGACGTATTTGCTACAGTACAGCATGAATAATTTTGCTTCTCTCCTTTAGTTCTCAGCATTTCACAGATCGTCTCTCTTCCCCCTTTTCCCAGTTCCTTTGCAGACCCTTCCTCAGATGGCTTTTGGAGGGGGAAGGAGCAGAGGAAGAAACACTAGCAAAGCCAGCTACGAAGCTTTCAGGGAGAGCAGGGCCTGTGCTGGCTGAGGCAGCACGAACTAGGAGGGCAGAGGAGAAGGGAGCTGCCTTGTGCAGGGGAAGGACCTGAGATATTTCATCTGGGGAGCACAGTCTGGCTCACACCCTTCACAAAGGAGGAGCTGTTTGGGATCAAAGCGCTGTTCAGCTGAGGGATGTTGTGGCACAAGATACTACATGGCAGTTACCTGCTCTTGGTCTTGCAGGAAGCTGTCCTCACCTCTGACATTGTCATCTGCCACATGCTTCTTTCAGGTGTCCCGCAGTCTCTAACCTCCCAGCCATGCGCTGTAGCCCTCTTATGTCCAGCTAGCCCCAGTAAGGATCAGCATGGGTCTGTATGCCCTGGGAGACACTAACCAAGCCTGGGCGCTCTTGTGGAACCCAGAACTCAAGGGGAAGACTCCTTCCTAGTGTCTCCTCTGCCTCTTTCAGACCATTAAGGCTGGTAAGGGAACCATTAGGACTTCCAGGCAATAACCGTATATGTGGGATCCTGACAGCTGAGAGCATTGGTCCTGAGGTTGGGGTAGGAAACAGCAAATGGGAAACTTCGGTCTGGGAAAGCTCCGCAGAGCTAATAGGACTGGGCATCCTGCCTTCTGCTCCAGGCTGGTTGTTGTAGCTCATATCTGCTTAGGCTCAGTGTGGTCAGAACAGGTCTGACCCATTTCATCTGTTAATGGATGTTTGGAAGGAGTTCAGATGGAGAGTAATTGGGAAAAGTAGGGAAAAAGAATTAGTACACTTATAGCGTATTCATCGGTAAAATATCCATCTTTAAAGAGTCATAAGAACAGGCATACTGGATCAAACCAGAGGATGGTCTGGCCCAGTATCCCAAATGCCTGAGGAAGAGTAGAAAAACAATGCAAGTATATGTGCTTCTTTCATCCAGCACTCTCCTCGTCTCCAGCTACGTTCAACTCACACTGAGCCAGGTGTAGTTTCTGTGCATTGAATCATTCTCAGGGGGTTTCTTTTCCATGGGCTTGTCCTGGAACCTGCACAGACTCTCAGCATCCACAACATCCTGTAGCAAGGAATTCCCCAGTTTAGCTGCAGACTGTGTGAAGAGCCATTGTTTTCCTCTGCTTTAAACCCAGGTCCTGCCAGCTTCACCTATTTCTTTTATTGGAAAAGACAGTAAACAATCAGTTCCTATCCATCCTCTTCAACAGCACTCTGAATTAACACCATGTTATTATCTGCTTATTACACCTGGTACCTAGAGACCTACTTGTACAGAGTGGTGTATAAAGATAAGGCTGAATAATAGCTGTTTTGCTGCAGTGTTTACAGTCCAAGCAGAGGAAGCAGGCAAAGGGCAGAGGCCAAGTGGTTTGCAGGAGAGCAATGTGAGCAGACCATTCTTATCACTGGCCTCTTTCTAAAGTTGCTTTTTTCTTTTGCAGGCAGCCCAGCTGGAAAATGTGGTGGTGACTCTCAAGCAATTTTCCTGTTGCTTCTCCTGAAGGAGAAGTGGGTCCTGAGCAGGATGCAGCAGCCAGCAGCTGGTGACAGGAACACAGCCATTCCCTCGCTGTATCTATCCCAGGCCAGCCTGGCAGCTGACTCGTACTATACGTACCATGTCATTGAGGATCCCGAGTGGTCACTCGCCACTGTCCCCCACCTCACTGAGCTCTGCCTCCAGCACATCGTTCACAATTTTGAAAGTAAGCAGGAGTGCATTTCCCCTGGGCCATACACATGGAGCAAGAGCATCCATCCTGGGGAGCAGAGGCATCCATCCTGGGGAGCAGAGGGTCAACAAAGCAGGCAGATGCATCTGAAAGGCAGAGTGTGGTACCCAGCCCTGCCAAAGGAACAGATGGGGAGAAATATCCCCTCAGGCAGCTAGTTAAACAAACTGTTTAGTTGCTAAGCATGTACTTGTACACTCTAGGGACGGCTGTAGTCCTCTGGGCTGCTATCCAGGATGTGACTCTGCCCTAACCTTGTCCTATCCTTTCTTCTTCCTTCCACACTCTGCTGGACTCACTTGCCTCAACCACGGCCAGGGCTGTGGAGCTGCTGTTTCCTTCTCTGGATTCATGCACACGTTACAGTAGGACTCAAGGATGGAGCCCCATTGTGCTGAGTGCTGTACAAAGAGATGGGGAATTGCTCCCTGCTTGGAGGAGCTACCATTTCAGAATACATATTGTACTCGCAGCCTCAGGTCTTCTCCACGGCTTTTGGTGGTGATGTGACAAGTTATATCCTCAGGCAGGGAATGTGCTTTTGAAGCAGGTGGACTGATGAAACACAGCAAAACAGAAAAAGCATGTCTCATCTGGGAACTGACTGGGAGGGGGAAAGGAAGGGCCTACCTGTCTTTTTGGCTGACTCAGTGAAGTGGCAGCAAAGACCAAAGATAGGTCTAAGGCTATGTCCACACTGGGACTGTAAGACAGTACAGAGGGGCTCAGTGCTGCCTTATGCCAGGAGCTGATGGTACTGGGGGGTCTGAGCTGGGACACCCTTGCAGTCCTATGAGCCTGGTCAGTCAGTCCAATGCCAAATGGATTGGACCTACATTGTGTGCACATAAAAGCAGTGTGCTCGGTGTCTTGGGGACCCTCGTGCCATTACCTGAGCTGTGCGGCTGTATCTTGCCCACTGCTGTGGCCTGAGTGAGCCCAAGTGAAGCTAGCCCAGTTCTGCTCATACATGTCCCACCTCTGCTTGTTGTTGTGGGACTTTGCAGAGGTCACCGCAGTGCCAGCTGTAGGACACCTGGAGAATAGACTCCAGGAAGAGGCTGTGGTAGAATTCTGGGTGTCCTTAGGAAGGAAATGCCACAGAGACGGCAAATATAAAGCTAACCCCACTTTGTGGCTCAAAATCTGATTTCCTGTGCACAGATAGGCCTCTCCACTGATGATTTCTGTTACTCAAAACTACTGTGCACATGTCACCAAGCATTCATGGTATGAGTATGCACGGCTTGTCTCTGGCATTTCTTACCACAAAGAACTTCCACCAGACAGAAGCCAGCTGTGACTTAGGGTGAGCATTGGGAAAAAGACTGAGGGGAGAAAGCTCCTGGGAAAAGACAATTTTTATTTAAACATGGTGGACCTAAAGGCTAAGAGAGTGTCTCAGTGGAAAGGAACAGGAATCAATTTGGGGTAAGACAGACACCTGAGTTAAGATAAAAAGGCATGAGGACTTGCATGAAAAGCACACAGACAGTTGTTCTCAAATATTGTCTTTCAATATGCTTAGAAACCAAAGGAAGAAAGTTTAGCAAATGACAAGCCAAGCTCTCCCGTTGCTGTAAGGCTGAATTAGGCTCTCTTGGGAGCAGAAGTCCTGCTCTGAATATAAACTGCATTCAAACTAAATTTAAACTGGGAGCTAAGTTTCTGATGCAGTTCCCAAATATTATGGGAGTAAACCCAATTACGCTGATGTTTTATTGTGAAAGTTAGAAGTCCTACACAGAAATGTAGGAGATGAATCCTACACATTTTCTGCCAGCTTAGCTCCCTGCACCAGCTGCTGGCAACTGAGAAGAGAGACTGTATCAGCAGACGGGAGGGCATGGGGACGCAGCTTGGGGCCCGGGCAGAACCATAGTGCCAGCCATGGTTCCTACAGCCCAGACCAAGCTCTTCTTCTCTTTATCCCCTCCAGAGAACCCTATTTTGGACCGTCTTCTGCCTGAGCACCAAAGGAAGGTGCTGGACAGGCTCCCCACTGGCCTTCCACTCGCTGTGACTGCCAACCTAATAAGTGATGAGGACTACTGGAAGAGGTGCTGCACTGAGCACTGGCAAGCGTGTGACATCTCCAACTATGGAGACAGCTGGAAACAGATGTTCTTTGAACGTCACCTGGAGAACATCCTGAAATGTTTCATCCCTAACACCACAGACCCCAACCAGGTCCTGGAGCTCATCCCACTCTGCAAAGACTATGTGCGGAAGCTGGAGGTCGATCAGTTCCTGCCACAAGTGCAGATGGATCAAAAGGAGGAGAAGGATGACCTCTCCAATACAGGGAGTGATTTTGGATTCAGTGAGGTCTCCATACATCACTATGACCTGGGAGTCCTCATTACTGCTCTCCCTCACCTTGAAGAGCTTCATCTCACTTATGGCGTGAAGGACTGTGGCATGAACTTTGAGTGGAACCTCTTTAACTTCACCCACCAGGACTGCTGCAACCTGGCTGTTGCCGTGAAGATGTGCCACAACTTGAAAGTAACATATCCCAAACTGAACCTTCCTTCCTCAGTTAGATCTTCAAATTGCCCAGGGATAGAAACCCAGGGACCAGTTTTGCTTGCTGGCAGCTCCCTTCTTTTCACAAATTGCAGTCTGGCAGAGTGCAGAGATGTTAACTTGCTTGCCGAGTATCTTGTTCTGCATATGTCCTTGTTAGAACAGGTTGTCAGAGGTGGGGTGAGAAAAATACTTGCTCCCACAAAACATGTTCCCTGTAGTGCAAGAGAAAGCAACACTCCTGTTTTAACTCCTTGCATAGTTCTGGGAGGTGACAAGAAGCCTGGAGTTTTTCATAAGGAGTTTTTGGTAGTTATGCTCAGTAAATACATGTCAACAGGCCCCAGAGGAGCAGAGACCTGCAAGAAGAGCATGGGGAAATACTCACATTTGCCTTAGAGTGATGAGGGGTTCTCCTTCTGGGCACTAACACCATCTTCAGTTCTGTGGCAACCGCAGTGCAGATACTGAGCCCCCCCAAAACACCAGTGGGCATTGCTGTCCAGAGTGCAGCCAGAGCAAGCTGGCTGAACAGTCTCACCACAGATTGGTGTGCTTTGGGAAATATTTGTCTGCTTGGCTTCCAGAAGAGAAATTACCTCTCCTGTGGCTATTAAGGTGCCCTGGCCACACAGGACAGTGCCCTTCACAGAGAGCACTGTGGTTACTACCAGTGCACACGCTCGTTCGGACAGAGTTTGACTGTGATCTGGGCTGAGTTCTGCTGTTACTCTCCGCAGACATTTGGGCAGCTTTATCTCATTTTAATTTAGGCCCCTGTGTCAGAGATCCCACAGAGTTAGAGGAGAGGAACAGGCATTTCCAGGAGATGAACCATTTCTCCCTAGAGTAGGCACATCAGTGGCATGCCCTGCCTGCTGGAAGTATCTGCCCACTATAAAAGCAATTACTTGATCCTGCTGGCTAAAGGTGTCTGAAGTGAAGGGAGATGAATGCTGTCAAGTGGACCATAGGCTTAACTCCCTTGAGGTCTTGCACAAAGCTCAATCCGAAGCGCTGGCTGTTTTAGTGTCCCTGTCCTTTATCTCCACAGGTTTTCAAGCTGACACGAAGCAAAGTGGATGATGACAAGACCAGGCTGCTGGTGCGTAACTTGCTGGATCACCCCTGCTTGGTGGAGCTGAACTTGTCCCACAATCTCATCAGGGACAAGGGGGCACAAGCTGTTGGCAAGTTGATCAACCGCAGCAGATTACAAACCCTTGATCTGTGTAACAACCAGATCCGTCACCTGGGGGCTCAGGCTCTTGCTCGAGCCCTGGCCGAGAACTCCACTCTGACCTCCCTCAACCTGCGCCTCAACTGCGTGGAGGACAAAGGTGGGGAAGCAATCGGCCGTGCCCTGCTGACCAACACCACCCTGAAGTCCATCCATCTGGGAAGTAATAACCTGTCAGAGCCAACCGCTATGCTTTTCTCCCAGGTCTTGGCTCAGAACGCCTCCCTGACGAGCATCAACTTCTCATGCAACCACCTGGGGCTGGTAAGAGAAACCCCTTCTCCCTGCAGTTTGTGAGCCTGCGTGGTGGCCTTGCAAAGCAGATGCTGAGCCTGCCCTGCCTCAAAGCCACAGAGGCAAATGCATCCCTCACTTTGCAGTCTTGCTGCGATAACAATCAGTTGCGAGCAGGGAAGAGAATCTAGCAGACGGCAGAAAGGAGAAGTATTTCTGTGCAGGCACACACATTTGTCTCACTCATTACATCTAGCTCTGTTTGCAGGGCTGAATCTGGCTTCCAGGCTTTGGGCTTTGGGGCAGAGAGGGATTTTCCCCCCAGAAAACTGAAAACCAGGGAGTATGTCTGGGAAAAATCCCAGCCACTTCACACACATGGGAGTAGATAATAACGATAGGCGGCATGAGACATGGGCCTTATGCATATCCCCTGTGCTTTAGAGCTACTGGGCCATCTGTCACTCAGCAGCACACAGTGTCGCTCTTCCCAGAATCTCACCTGTCCGTCACACGCTCAGAGGAGACTGTTAGAAAATTGGCTTGGTTCTTGAACTTTTTTAACCCACCCTGCAGCTCTGGAGTGGTGCCGTAGGTCAAAAGTGTCATGTCTGGGTGCTTATAAGTGGCTCCTAAATCACAGGCTTACACTTTCTAGACAGAGGAGCATCCACAGATCTTTCTTACTACATCCCTAAGAGCTGCAGTATGCAACATGCCCACAAACCAGATCGCTTCTCTTCTGCTGCTTAAAAAGTGCTTTAGAAATCTAAAACTAGACAGCCAAATGTAATCATGCTGGCTTTTAAACTTTCTGCGTTGCCTCAATTTTTCTTACTGTCACAATAAAGAGAGCGTGAGACCAGCTGTCCCTGCTGGCAGGAATATTGGCATCAACGTGTTTGACAACGGTTTTTAAAGGATTTGATGGCAGAAAACCTTTTGTGAATTCTGAGTTTTATGATCCTAGACATGGGAAAACCATTTTAGTTTAATGATACAAGGGGGCAAAGGTTGGAGAGGATAGAAGGATTTTTGCTTAGTAAATAATAATCTCTATGCTTAGCATCTTCCTTCTGATGAGCTCTCCTGGTACCCATTTGTGAAGCTCCACAGCAGCCCAGCAAGTGGGCTGGTGGTATTATCTTTGGGGAAATGGGGGTCTGTCTTTGCTAGAGATGCATCAAATTCTGACCTCCATACCCCACTAAAAGGGGACCCCTTCCAGGTCCTTTTTGCTCTCTCCTTTTTGGCAAAAGGACTAAGAGGCAGGGTGCTGGGATGAGGGGACCGCCTAGATGGAGGAGATGGGGGCAGGAGGTGTATTTGGTACCTGAAAGAGAATAGCTGTGCGGGAAAAAATGGTCAAATTGTCGCATCCCTCAACAATGCTTCAGGTAAGGGAGGGAAATGCCCCTAAGTGAGTTGCCTCCCTAAGGCTATCTACATGGCATTTTCTGTCTTGTGCAGACTGGACTTCAGTTGCGTGAGCTGTTCTACCCAGGAAAGCCGACCCAGCCTGGAAAATGGCATCCAGGCAGGAGACTGCCAGTACTGGGGCTCTTGCCACTGGCGAGATGAGGAGCAGCACACCTGATCACACTGCCATTTGTCCCCAGTCAGCAGTGAGCTGGGGACCAGCGGACAGGGGAGAGCAGACACTTCTCACAGGTTATCATTGCCAGCCATGCTATTAACCAGTCTGAGCTTGAGGACTCCTGACGTGGTACCCAGAGGGAGTCATTAGCACGTGTCATATCACTGAGTGCTGCATGAGGTTACACTCCTTCCCTGTACTTCTGTGAGCAACATTTCGGGCTTGTGAGAAGGCCTTTGTCACTTTTGGCACCATCTCATGGGCTCCCTATCACTGGCAGCAGGGAAGTGCAGGAGAAGTTGCCTTGGGGAGGAGGAAAGGGAGCAATGCACTTCACTTTTGGATCTCCTTTAACTCCCCGTTCTCATCCATTTGCAGGATGGTGGGAAGCAGCTGCTTGAAGGGCTGGCGGATAACAAGGCTCTGACCGAGTTCAACCTCTGCCTGGCAGAGGTGGGCCAGGAGACCGAGTACCTCATTCACCAAACTGTGTGGGCCAACTGGGAAGTGGCGAGGCTGGGGTCTCTGCAGCACCCCCCTGCCAAACCCGTCTGAAAAAAATGCTCCAGAGAGCAATGAGCTTTGCAGGTGCAGTGTTGGAGATACTTTACTTCAGAGGCTTGGTTTTGTTAGTATTTCTGAGAAACACTCAACTTGTGGCTGCCACCACAGCCTTTCCCAGATCCCCATCATCCAACCTGTGACTTAATACAAGACGGACATTAGACCTCATGGGACTGTAGTGCCATCACAGAAGCAATCTACCTCTTGAGCCCTCTCTCCCACTGCACTCGAGACTAAATCCCACTTCCCGTGGTGTTTCTTATGTGCTCTGGCAGCAAGTTTAATTCAGGCAACTGGATGTTGTTCCACCTGTAAAGCAGCTAAGGTGAAGTCTCCACCATCTAAATGGTCTAGTCCAGTCCAGACCTAACCTTCAGGGCAGGCAGCTTTTTTAGGCTTTTTGCTGAGGAGGATGTGAGGTGGATAGAGGGAATGCTGTTTCTAGTTCCTCAGCAACTTTTTCTGGCTATTGCTCTGCTCAAGGATTTATTTGTTTTTATAGCAAAATCCATCTGGAGTCTCAGATATGGGTGGTGAAAAGTAAAACAGAATAAATTCAATAAATGATAGGTCTCTCCACTGCAGTTTCCTGCTTTGGGTTGCTATGTCTTTGATCAGTGCTAGCCTGCTTTGCAAACAGGTGAATTCGTTACAACCAGAAGCTTGCCTTAACTAGTAGTGCTCTTCTGTGCAAACCCGTCAAAAAAATCTGTGTTTTGCACAACTTCAAGCTAGAGGGGTCCCTGCAGAACTGCCAGCCCACACAGGCCCCAGGCTTGAAAACGGAGCAGCTTCCTGGGGCTTGGAGGAAAAGGGAGCAGCTTCCTTCCGCCCCACGGGCTGTGGCCACCTGAGGACAGGCCGAGGCACTTACCTGACTGCTTCGGCCCTTTGACCGCCCCACTCAGGAGAGGTCAGCAGGGAATTAAGCAAGCGGGCTGACCTCCATCCCCTCCTGCTCTCTGGGCAACACAGGGGCAACACAGGTCTCTCAGCCCTGCCCGGTACCAGCACCCACAGACCCACCGCTGGCAGCCACCTCAGTGAATCATCTGAAACTTTTATTACACCGATTTGGTTTACAATCTTTGTACTTTGATATTTCCAACAAAAAAGGCAACATTGTGATATACTGTTTGTACATATATAGAGACAGACAGAGCTAGATCATATTGACAGAGTTGAAAAGTAAAAACTGTTTCCCAGTGTTCACAAAATAATTTGTTCACCACATACCCGCTTCTGCCTTGCTCTGCCTGATGGATACAGATGCCCGCAGTGCCGCCAGCTGCCAGCCCCCAACCAACAGGACCTTTACATGTGCCGTATCACGCCCTTATAGATCAGAAAGGATGGAGTGCGAGGCTGTCCCCAGCGGCAGAGGCCACCTGAGGGGTGCCAACAGGGCTCAGCTCCAAGCCCTCACAGGTCTGTGTAGCTCCCTTCCCAACTGTTCATGGATGCTCCAGGGGCTACATCCACAAGAAATCCTAACCAGCAGCAGTAGCAGCTGTGAAACCTCCCCACACAGGTGTCTCCCACTACTTGTTTCCCATCCTCGAGACCGAGGTATTGAATAGATTTATTTCTTTTTATTTGCATTTACAAAATATTTCCACTGAATGATGCACCTGAATGACATGAGAACTCATGTTCAGAAACAGCAGAAAAGACCCAGATCAGCATCAGGCTAATGAAGGAACAGCTCCAGCAGCAAGGGTGGGGTGGGGGCTCAATGGGGGTGGCCTGGTCCTGGGCAAGCCTGCCTGTAGCTCCAAGTATAGGGCTGCATCTGGTCAGCCAGTTGTGCGCTGAAAGCTCGTGCTGGGAGGGCAGCAATGAGATCCCTCAGACATGCTAGCAGACACATGAGGAGGAATTGGCCACCAGAGCCAGCGAGGAACAGGGACGGAAGAAAAGGGCTTGGGAAAACATACCATCACCAGAACAACTGTTGACTTGCTTTCCAGGATACTCACGGCTCCTCTTCCTGCAAATGGCTGAGACTGTTAACACCACCTGAGCACCCTCCAAGCCCACTCCTGGGCTGCCACACACAGGAATGCCTGGACAGGTAGCTGCTTCCTGGAGAACCCTTTGCCTTCCCTCCCATCAATCTCTTGGACAAAGAGCAAAGCCCAGATGAAGGAGCCTGCACCACTCACCCACACCCAAGACCAACGGTCCACTATCTGCCAATTTTCAAGGGTTGAAACAACTTCAAAAGCCGTATGCAGTAGTCAAAATGAAAGCCCTGACAGCAACAGCAGATAGTCTGAGTGTGAACACGCCTGTTGTTGGTGGGTCACTTGTCAGCTTCAGGTCCAGTTACTGTGGTGTGGGACTGCCTTGCAGAGTGCTAACTAGCAGGTCACTCTGTGCTGGGAAGGGCACGTCCCAGCACAGGGCCAGTACGAACCCCTTAGCTTTCCCATGAGATTCATCCCCAAGGAGTACTGCAGGGCTTTGAGGAGGGGGGTCAGCTGTGGGCTTCCATCTGGAGGAGAGAATGACCTCCAGCGCCTTGCCTGGGAGCTGGTCTTCCCTCCTGCCGCCATTCACCGGTGCAGCATGAGTGGCACTCAGCAGCAGAGGGACCCCAGACAAGCTGGGAGCATCCCCGCCGCCCACGGGTCTGTGCCAGAGAGATGGGGGAAGGCGGGGGGTAGCTGGGAAGTAAAGGAGGGGGAATGACACAAGGGCTTGCACTTGGACTATGCCAGCGGGTGCCCCATTGGGCTGGAGCGGGGGCACCCGGCTGGCTCCCTCCCACAGCAGATGGCAAGCCCCACTTCTGCTGCTCTGAGCACAGCGCGCGTGGCAGCAGGAGCCGGTGGCCGGCTTCCCAAGCCTGCTGACTTCTGCTCACAGCGACCCAGGCATCGATTTGCAAGGTGTCATGCTGGCATATGTCATAAACAGGACAGCAGGTTGATTTCGAGCACCAGCTGGGGGTGGAGAAGCAGGCTGCCATGGGGATGGGCAGAGGCTGTGCATGGAAATGGTTGCTGCGTTCAGCCTCCCTTTGCTCCCATGGAGCTCGATTTGTCCACGCTGAGCTTCTGTCCCTGCCTGCTGGGTACCTCCTGGCCCTCTGCTCAGTCAGCTGAGGTGCTGGTGGCTGAGGTTCAACAGCAGAGGGGAAAATGGAGGGGATGGATGACTGTGCACTGCCCCTGGGACAGCATAGCAGAGCTATCTCTGGACTGGGTGAGGGCTTGTGCTGGGAGAGGCTTGGAGCATTTCCAGGTTGCCTCTTACAGGGGCAAACTGTGAAACTGAATTGGGGAGTAAACGGCATGTTTGTAAAACATGGCACCAAGCACTACTGGCCCGAAACACGCACAGTGCAGGCCAAAGTCCTGCACCCCAGACAACTGATGCAAGCTCTCCTGATCGTTGGGGACCCACCGCTTTATCCAGTCAGCACCTACACCACCCATGCCCTGTGTGCAGCAGCCTGCCTCCAAACTCCCTCACCAGCTAGCCCTGGCCAGGGCCCACGCACCACCCTGCTGACATGGCACTTTTGGCTAACCTAGACCCTCTCCTGCTTCTTCCTTCGATCGCAGTGAAGAGAGATGAAGCCTGAGCTCATACATCTGGGAAGCTGGGGAGCAACGCCAAGCCAAGCCCTGCATCGGCTTCCCTAGGCAGAGGGGACGGCTCGGAAATGAAGCATTCCACCTCCCTACAGGCTATGCCTGAAATAGCCAAGCCTGTCAGATCCCTGTCCCCCACTGTGATAGATTAGCCTCTCCAAGGCACAAGGCAATTTATTCATTAGTGACATTTACACCTTGTGGCTGCATTAGCTGTTGCGGTTTGGTGACACGTGCTCGAGCTGTCAGTGCTGGGCTTGGAGGCAACATCGCTGCTCTGACAACGCAGCGAGGCTTGGCCTGGGCACCTCGGCTTGGAAATATCTCCTGCTTGTCTCCTTGGCCAGAGCATGCATAGCCTGCTTTGAAAGCCCACTTTGTTCCCAGACTTCTCCACCAAATGTCCTGCTGCCTCTGTTTCCCCTCCACCCTCCCTGCCTCCCAGCACCACTGCTCCAGCACAGCAGCCTCCTGCCCTGTCTTGCCTTGTGTCTCCCATAAAAACCACCGCATCTGCAAAGCCTTTTACAGCTGTCCTCATACAGCCCCTCCTCTCCACATGTCTTGCTGAGCATTCACATGCAATTTCTGCCCTCCTTAGCTAGCTCCTCCATCAGCTGTGCCTTGTTCGGCCCACAGCAAAGCTGCCCTCAGTCCCAGTGGAGAAGCACTGAGCCCATGTTCAGAGACTAGCCCAGCAGACACGCTGCTTTCACCACAACACTGTCCCCTGGTCCCACACTGCCATGACAGCTGACCTGCCTATCGTTCCCAGGGACAACACCAGGGCTCTGGAGATCAGGACCACCAAAATGTCAAGGCCTTCTATTCCCTAACTTCGGTCTGTTGAACTTACCCTGTCTACAAATGCTCAGAGAAGTGCTAGTATGTGCTGCAATGCTCTGCAGGCTGTGCTGTCTTTCTGCCAAGCAAGCACAAGGCATGCCAGGGCAGGGAGCATTGTCGGAAGACTGTGCACAGGCAAACCAGCAGGTTATGGTGAGGTCTGGCCACCAGCACACCTGAGGTCATCACGCATCTGCTGGCATTTCACAGTTGTCCCACGGCACCTAGCAGGGAGAGGACTAAAATGATGTGAATGCACGGCCTGGGAGGAGTTCAGGGGAGGGGGGTGCTTTAGCTAGCTGCTAAAGCTAGAGGAATGACGGTTTGCACATCGGGTTTGTGGAGCGTGAGAAGAGCTGGAGAGTGTTGGCCAGGGAGCAGATCCAGCATCTCTCCCGTTTCAGGCAGCCAGCAAGGGATTAGCTTGTTCTCAAACCCAGTTTGCTCCATGCTTTTATCCCTGCTCCCTGCCACTTGCTGCAGCAAATGTGACACTTCACACCATGTCCTCACAAAAACCAGGTCAGGAGTTCCCTCTCAACGAGGAACAAGCAATGCTCTGTCACCCTGCAAAGCCCTTGCTGCAAGGACAGATGGGTGATGCTAGACCAAAGCCACAAACCCACCAACCCTCTGCAGGGCCGCAGGTCCCGGCCGTGCACATGAGCATGCAGAAGCCTACCCTGCCACCCACACGCACCTCCAGGGGCAGAGAAAGACTTTAAACTCCAGACTCCATTCCTGATCAGCTTACCCCACTGCAAAGCCACAGGGCCTCCATCCCAACCTTCCTTGAGCATGTCTTCTTTACCAGCACTGCACATTTCTAATAGAGCTGGCTGAAGTGGAGCATTTAAAACCACCTCATCATCAAAAATTAGATTTTTTTGGCAAGGAACAGCAACCTGAAACACTTCTAACAACTGTTAAGGCCTTTTAGTCTCATTTCAGTTTGAAAAAGCCGTTGGCATTTCCAAAGTGAAATCCTGCTGTTTTGGGGTCTAGTTGTCACCGTTTTTTCCCCAGCCAGTTGAACGGTGCTGTACACACTGCTTCATCAGACATGCCATTACTTTCATTCCCCTCTGCTCAGCCCCTGGGGACAGGTTCTCCCTGGGAGGGCAGGTACAACACAAACAGAGTCTACCAGCTTCTGGCTGGGCTGAGCAGAGGGTGACATCTGCTTTCAGCTGATCCTCTCTCTGCATCTGCTTCTGGAGACACATATAGACTCGGGCTTGGGTTTTTCCAAATGTTTTCACCCTGGCTGGTTCATGGACTGCCATCCAAAGTCCGAATTCATGGCATGGCAGCTGATGGTGCTGCTAATGGACATTGGGACCATGGGACTGATACAAAATACTAAGTCATCTCACCATGTTCTAGCTAGGCTTTTTCTTTCACTAATGTGAGTAGCTAAGATAGCACAAGCAGCTTGTGCTGATGGAGAGTGAAAGAACCTCATGTGTCTGTGTGTAAAGTTACTGTGCTCTACAAAATCCGCTAAATTATAATCACAGTAGGTGATCCATGCATTCCTGAAGTTCAAAGGACTGGGGAAGGTTCAGAATGGGCACCAATTTCTCACAAGCTTCATTTGCCCAAATTAAGTTTACAAAAACCAAACAAACGAACAAAAAGCCCCAACAAAAACAGTCTTCCTCTGGAGGGAGGGAGGAATAAAACCCACTTAGCTTTCCAGCAGCCCCTGTGCTTATTCTCAGTGCTGGATGGCCATGCTGCACATTGTAATGGGCTCCTGAAAACTTGGCAGCTTCTGGAAGTGTTGCATAGGTGGATGATGTACCTGTTAGTAGACCCTGTTTATGAGCTGCAGGAAGAGGAGCTTGCTGAACTCCACAAAGAAACTGTCCCTCCCCCAAGACAGACAGACGAGGTGAAGAAGGAAGAAGGAAGGGGAGGCCATGGGTCTTGCAGGTTCAGTTCTGTCCTTGGGACCTCTCTTCCCTCGTGTGTGGAAAGGGTACAGTCCTGTGGGAGAAGGCTCTCTCCCAGTGCGGTGGAGGTCAATTTGCTTGTTAGCTTGCTTTTGAGGGAGTTGACAAGATCGCATCCATGGGCATAATGTTTCCCTTGGCAGAGCAGCTGTGATGGAGGCAGTAGAGCAGAACAATTCAACCCCCTGCTTGCAGAGACAGTAGATATTCAACATTCATTCATGTTGGCAAGTCCCAATACAAACTCTATGCATCAAATCAACACTGTGACAGATCAGTTTGTCTGGGTTCAAGGACAGACCACTCTGAGAAGTTGCTAAGCCAAGCTCGCATTGGTATAGTACCACTGGCTTCAATAAAATTACACTAGGAATGGACATAGCCCATTAATTTCTACCTGAAATATGGCTAAGCTCCCTTCCTCTTTCTCCAGAATGCCCATGAGCAAAAGAGCCCTAGGCAAGCTCAGCCCCAAGTCCTCACTGGGCATCCAGGTCCTATGAACCAGCCTTTGGTCCCCACGCATACCTGGCTCAGTTGAGACTCTAGGCCCACGTGCATCACAGGAGGCAGCATTACCAAATAGAACTAACGCTTAAACTGTGTCCCATTTCTAAGATGATCTGGATGCAGATCATATTCATACAGACCTTATTCTAACCACCAAATATGAATGAAAGATGATTATAAGCACATATCACAAATTGAGACTTACAGCTCTTTGGTAACACAACCTCTTGGTGGTGGTGTAGCATTTAAGACCCATGCCCTACAGCTACTGCAGCAGAGTAGGAGCACATTGCAGCAGGGATGTACCCTGCTAAAAGTAAGGCAGCACTCTGGTAATATTAGACAGCAGTACTGAAGTTGTGATTGGAAAGGCTGGAAGGAGAGCTTAAAAGGTATTATTCTTCCCACGGGCTAATCAGCAGGCACTGTTTTACTGACATTGGATGCTACCTAACTTTCTTAAACTTCCACTTAATAAACCGCTTCCTGCAGTCCCCTCTCCATGGGCATCCATCAGAGTTACTAAACAGGTCTGCAGCCTCTTGAGTGGAGAGACAACAAAGAGGGATGGGATGGGTCTCTAACATTTGCATTTTATGGGGAGAAAAACAGGACAAACATGTCTTGTTTGACATCAGAAAAACAGCAGCTTCCCCAGCACTAATCCTGAGTATTCGCCTGGTGTGTGACTCTGGAAGGCTTGGCCTTAGCCATAAGCCGAGATTCCCTCTCCCTGTCCTAACGAATGCCCCTACAGTTGCTCAACCCAAAAGCCCTCTCTGAAATCTCCCTCCTTTGTGTGGTTTGCATGACGCACAGTGGGCTCAAGAAGTACCACCAGGCTGGTTGGTGTCACCGCCTGGTTCTGCACAAGCAAAGTGCTAGGCAGTATCTGGAAAGAATCCAGTGTGTTCTGGAAGATGAAGATCAGCTAACCCAGAGCTTCTCTCATGCTCATTCTCTCTCTTTCTCTAGTTCAGGAAAGCTGGAGAGCTTTTAAGTACCTGGCAGCAACGGGAAACATCAAATAGCCCAAACTTACTGTCCAGCCTTGCAGCAGTAAGGACTAGCTCTCTCCTAGGGAGGTATTAGCGCCATGAAGGGCCAGGAAGAGGAGCTGGCAGTGTTCCCGCCTCACTCAGCCCAGTACGTGAGGAAAGCCTGCTGACAAGGGCAATGCTGAGCCTGACTCTTGGCCCATGGAAAGCTGCAATGGGTGAATGACGTATGGAAAAAAACAAAGCCATCTGACTGTGGAGATCCTCTAGTTATTGCCCCCTGGGTACTGACAAGCACCCAGCTTTCACCTTCCCAGAGAGTGATGCAGGCTGTCCTGCTTTCCTTGCATAAGGGGCCGGCAGCTCTCTGTACTTCGCACATGCTGAAGAGATCTTCTGCACCAGAAATGAGGACACAGCCAGCCTGACAGACCAAGGTATTGCTTGCACCTTTGGCCCTCTCCTCTTGCCCAGGCCAGGCTCAGAGCAGGAAGGACAGACTCACTACACAAGGAAACATCTGCACCACCATGCAAGCCAGGGTTTGCCCAGTGAGATCATGGGGGAGAGAAGACCCTGCAATTGGTGAAGGGAAGGCTGCAGCAACCATATAACACCTGCTCGTGTTGGAAAGGCCATGGGGAAAAGGAGCAGAGCCAATTAGACTCACCAGTCAATGGAGGAGAAGTAACAGGATTAAGATACAGCAGGGAGAATTCAGGTTAGATATAAGGGAGCGGGCTATCATGAGAGGAGTAGACTGGGCCATCGAATGAGCTGCCAAAGGAATCGTCATCACTGACATAGACATGGCAGAGAGCAGACACAAGTCTGCAGGAAGAGCAGATGCCTGACTGCTGCTCAGCCTGGAGCTGTGGCGGGTGGATGTCTGTGTGCTGAGGAGATGGGACCACTCTACCATGGAGAGGTTGTGCACCAGAACAGGGACAGACCACCTCTGGATATCTGTGCTGATAACCTGGGCCACAAGGAGAATTAAATCAGCTGCTCTTTGCCCAGGGCACTAGGGTCCCTCACCAACACTTAGGAGGAAACCTGTACATGCACACCCTTTCTGCCAGCTGCATCCCGTGCCAGGAGTGGGAAGGGAGAGCCCAGTTGCCTGCCATGAACTTCCCTGCCTAGCTAGACATGCTGCCCTGCCACTGCAGGCAGGGAGGAGGACAGGGAGCACAACCCCAGTTTCAGTCTGTCCTCTTCAGCTCCACCACTTCTCTGCCAAGCCACCAGGCAGCTCCTGCCCAGTTCTGCTCCCCTCCCATGCCCAAGTGTGCCATCCCATGTTCCTGAGCCTAAGACAGGGCAGGAAGGTCTCCAGCCTGGCAAGAATGGAGCAGGCTGGACCAGAGTGGGCAGCCCCACGAGGTACAGTGAGCAGCAGGGCCATGAATATGAGGAAGGGGATCTCTGAGAAATCCTGGCATGCAGCAGGGAGCACTGACTAGAGAGGTCCCACTTCTAAGGGTGCTGTTGGTCTGGGGCGACCACAGACCGTGGCACTGGGACTACATCTGGGACCTGACAGGGGTGGGCACTATGTGCATGGGGAAGGTGTTCAGCAACAGAAAGATGTCATGGATCCTGCTGGCCAAAGTGCGTCAAAGATGCATGTGTCCACCTGGATAGACCACCTCCAGAATAAGATTTCATGGGTGAAAATGGGGCCAGAGGAACAAGTTGAGGCAATCTCATTAAAAGGCCCAGAAAGAGCCAAGGACAAGGTGCCTGAAAGCAGAACTCTGATGCAGGTGCACAGAGAACTCTGATGCAGGTGCACGGGGGCACAGAGACCCTACAGATTACATCCCTATTCTGAGGACTGTCTTTGCCCCAGGGAACTAAAAGGCCTGCCAAATCTTAGATAAATCCATCTGTCCAAGGCACCTTGGAGGCTGGAGATAGAAAGACAAGCCATCACAGCCTAATTTAAGCAATGTGTAGGAGATTTCAAAGAGAAAGTGTTGGGAAGGACAAGCTGACCACATTCCTCACTAATGACCCATTGCAGCTCCACTGACTGAATGTCTCCTGATTCACTGGGACATACAAGGACACACCATTATCTCCCCAGAGTCACAAGGACTCTCAGCATTGGCCTTGGCTTACATTAGGCCCTTGGAGAGAGAAGCACAAGCGCACAGCAAGCCAAATGTCATCACTAAGCAAGGAAATTCCAGGGCAGCCAAGGGAGCTGTAGCCACTTTCACCCAGTCTGAATCCATGTCAATAATAATGAGAATAAAACGCAGAGAGGGATGTGCCCACACTGGACACCTTATGCTTCTCTGTTCTCAAAGGGACCCTCTTATTTAAGCCAACATCTAGGCCTGGTAGCAATATGTATTGACTTTGTGTGGCAAGGTTTTGGTAGCGGGGGCGGTTATAGGGGTGGCTTCTGTAAGAAGCTGCTGGAAGCTTCCCCTGTGTTCGACAGAGCCAATGCCAGCCGGCTCTAAGTTGG
>JAVJGG010000050.1:114960-126158 GCA_035590195.1 Aviceda cuculoides
AGTTGAAGTTGTGCCCGGGAAGAAGGGAGGGGTGGAGGGAAGGTGTTCTGAGATTTGCTTTTATTTCTCATTACCCTGCTCTGGTTGATTTGTAATAAATCAAGTTCATTTTTTCCCAAGTTCAGTCTGGTTTGCCTGTGACGGTAATTGGTGAGTGATCTCTCCTGTCCTTATCTTGACCCACAAGACCTTTGTTATATTTTCTCTCCCCTGTGCAGATGAGGAGGGGGGAGTGATAGAACGGCTTTGGTGGGCACCTGGCATCCAGCCAGGGTTAAACCACCACACAATAGTAAGAGCAGATGACAAAATGGAATCATAACAGAGTGACATTTTAAGGGACTTCCTGTTCAAACTGCCGTTGTTTGGAGTCAAGCATTTGAGATCCAGGAGGACAAGCTGACTTAAAGAGCAAGAGCCACTGACCAGGACACACAAGGCACCAAGAGCAGAAGAACAGACAGCTCTGGGAGCGAAGCCAAGTGGAGCCTTACAACGCCCACAGGTGCTGACCGCTTTAGGCTTGCCAGCAAGAGATGATTTTCAAAAGAGGACTGATGTGGTGAAAGGGTGCATTTGCAGCCTTCCCAAGATGTAGGAGGTGAAGCAGTACAGCAGCATGAGTAGAGAAACAGACCCTTCATTAACAGTTGGCAGGAGGAAGATGGGCTGGACCAAATACAATGCCTCACTGTTTGCTGTTACATCTTGCCCTTCTACAATGGAAGCAGAGGCAGACACCAAGTTTGAATGTCCAGATGCTAATGGACTTGTTCTTGTCACCCAAGACCTGCTGCTCTCAGCCATTGTTTGCCCCAGCTGATGAAGGAAGCATGGTGAGGCTGAGGAGCAGTGCTCTCTGGAGAAATCGCTGGCTGATTTAGCATGCACTCCCCCAAAGAGCTGACTGAAAAGGAGGTAGCTTTTCTGAGAACAGGACACGAGAGATCTGGGGATGTGTTGACAGAAAAGGAAAAGCTGGGTGCCTGCACGCTGCAGCCACTGATGCAGCTTCAGGGACATGAAGGGTCCTTGCCCAATGTCACCAAAATCTTTTCCAGCAGGATAGAAGGGGCAGGGTAAAGCTCAGAGCAGCCCAACCTGCCTGGACAAGAGCAAGGCAGAGGGACCCAGGAGTTAATGGGCTACACAGAAGCCATCTCACTTCTCACACCCTCATACCTCTCTGCAAAAACCTCTGTAGTGCAAACCGTTCAGTTTTAAGCAGGTTTCCCTCTAGCATATCCCCAGCCTCTGTTCTGCAGAGCATTCCTCATGGCAGATGCCTCCCTGTCTCCCACCTGTGGGTCCTGCTCCCACAGTGGGGCCTCACGGAAAGGGAATCCCTTTGCTCCTCATTTCCCCAGCCCAGGTTCCTGATGCTCCAGTGTGCTTTTGTATTTCTCCCTCCCAGCCCTCTGCCAAAACCAGCCTGCCAGGAGCCTGCAGCTCAGATTCTGCAGCCAGAGCCCAGCCTGATCTCATGCAAAATTCACTCTTACAGACATGCACCAACTTGCTGCTCTATTATCAGTTGGTGAACTGCAACTGAACCTAACATAGCCTGCCTTGATGCTTGTCTGAACCGATTAGGACTCACTTCAAAGCCAGGGAGGGACCCCAGCCACTTGACACACCACCTATTGCCACTACGCCTGTGCCTCCCCCCCTTCCCCAGCTCACCGGGGGCCTCCCGTTTCCTCTTTCCAGCTGAGCCCTCCTCCAGCAAGCAGATCACTAGCACCACAGATCTCCGCTCCATCTGGGTTTGCACATTCATCTCTTCCCCGGTGCTGCCTGCCTGCTGTAATCCCAAACGGAAAGCCCTTTACCTAGGGGATGCCGACTCTCAGAGCTGGCGTGCCGACGCTTCCTAAGGAGCCGAGCCTGGGATCCTCTGGAGGCGGTGCCATTCCCAGCAGTGAGAACAGAGTAACAGTCGGTGCATGGTCTAAAAAAAAAAAGTGGGGAGGGTGGGGAACAGTCGGGGGCGAAGGAGAAGGGCTGGATTTGTGGCTTTCAACCTTTGCTCTAACCTGCTGCTAGCTCCACACGCCAGGATGCCCCAGACCTTTAGGCACAGGCAGTCACACGCTGCTCCCAAGGGGCCTGTTCCCCTCCACCCTGCGAGGGGTCTTGCTCCAGCGTGGGCAGTGGGGTGGGCAGAGGTGCAGCAGGGCGCTTTCTGGTGGCTGCTGGTTCCTCAGAGCACAAGCTAGCCTGGAGCCGGGGCTGGGAGCCAAAACACTCCCCTCCCTGCATCAGGCCTGTCTTTTTATTCCCCTCTTTGGAACTTGATGCCATGAATTACGGTTTTGGGGTTGGTTTGGTGGGGTTTGTTTGGGGGTTTTTTTGCATGTGGTGGTCGGTCTAGAGTTCTGTGCCATGCCAGGGGGAGCATCAGCACTCACCCCTCTGGGAGGTCACAGCCATGGTGGGGGGAGCTTTTGCTGGCTGCCGGAGCAAGATGCTGTGTCCTCTCCGTCCTGATGTCCTCCTAGGCCATCTCCCTCCCCTGCGCTCCTCTCCCCAGATCCTGCGCTGGCTCAGGCCAGGCAATAGACAACGAGATCTCACCACCCTCTGCTTTTACAGTGAGGTCTCCACACAGGACCCATTGCGGTGGAGGTGACGGTGGTCATGGTTCAGGCAGCCTTCGTTGCGGTGCACGATGAGGATGGGGAAGTAGAGGGCATCCTGATAAGGAGGGGGGTCTTCCTCCTCCACAGTCACCTGGCTGGAGAGGCGGGTCTGCTCAGTGGGGCAGCTCTGCTCATTCAGGCTCCCGCTCCGGCTCTGCCAGAGGCAGCTGCGTCGCGAGCCGTACAGGCGGCCGAGGGAGAAGCGGCTGCTGCTGAAGGGGATCCTGGGGCTGCCGTTGCAGATGCTCAGGGCACTGCGAGAGAAGATGGAGGAGCTGCTTATAGTCCTGTGGCACCGCTCGCAGTTCTGCCGGTAGCCCCCATACTGGCAAGCCGAGTAGCTGGTGCAGCCAGAGAGCCCCACCAAGTCCATCAGGACCGCTTCTGAGTAGCTGGGCACCAGCTGCTGGTTGGATCGGATGTGCCACTCAAGCTCGGTGCTGTCCACTGTGTTGACGCGGGGCATCCTCCGGCAGAAGGAGCGCTCCTCAGCCGGCGTCACCGCCACGTAGTCGAACCCAAAGAGTTTCTCCACATGGTAATGGACGTAGGAGGTGCGGTACTCATTTAGCACCCGCAGGGGCCAGGATAGGGTCAGCAGAGCTGCCACCCAGAAGACATAGTGGGATACATACCAAGGCAGGTTGTCTGGGTCAGAAAAGGCCACCATGTATTCCTTGAAGTCCACGTTTTTGAGGTGCATCCCCTCCCTGGCCTCCATGTAGTCATCTAGGCCCTCGTTCTCGGTGAAGAAGCGGGCCCGCTGGGTCAGGTAGGAGTTCTCCGACTCCACATTGGCAAAGCTGAAACACTTGGTGAAGCGGAGACGCGTGGCCGGGTAGCTCTCCAAGTCAATGAGGTCCTTGGAGATGTCCTTAACTCCACAATTGGAATAATCAAACTCAGCCTCTGCCACATGGGTATTGACCCGCTCGTGATACACCTGGGTGGTGGTATAGGCATCCCCGTTGCGGTAGCGGGTAACCTGCCGGGTCCTGCGGACGTAGTGGTAGCTGATGGCCTTCCACCAGATGCAGGGTGTTGCCTGCTGCATCCGCTGCACACGCTCATGCACACTCTCCACGTCCACTTTGTACTGCAGCTCGTTGCGGGTGTAGCAGTGCCAGCACTCCACCAGGTACACCACGTAGAGCATCACCAGAAAGGCCAAAGGGATGTAGACGTAGCCGTTGGAACAGGGGCTGTCATGGTACATCATGGACTTGCCCTTGTAAGCGCTGTCAAAGGTCAGCCGAGTCACCTTGGTGACGTGGCACCAGGTCATGGCTCCCATGCAGCCATACATGAGGAGGGACAGCAGCAGGCATTTCCAGTGTGACTCTCGGCACAGGGACTTGCTGAGAGACTGCTTCACCGGCCGCTGCTGCTCCGGGGGCCCAGGGAAAAGGGGAGAGAAAACAAGAGAGGAGTCAGTAGGCTGCAGCAGCAGGGGGAAGGGGAGCAGGTAGCAGGGTGCTGCGGTGGCACCTGTAGCTCCATGAAGGGGGACAAAACACCAGATGCCGTGGGGCTCCTAGCCTCAGCGGGCAGGCTGGAGGCTGGGATCTCCCCCGAGATGACAGTCCCGCAGTGCAGGCAGCTGTCAAGCCCCCCTTCCCTTTGCGGTGCTCTGCCCCTCTGTGGGAGATGGTCAGAGCCCAGCTGGACATGCAGGAGAGCTGCAGAGGGCAACTCTGCCGAGCTGCGTCCTGAGCATCCCTCTTCTTCAATGGGAGTAACTCCCACCACTGTCACGTCCTGGGAAGGGGTACTGAAGCATAGCAAGATGGAGGCTGGGGGAATCTCCCCTGCATATCTCAGCTCCTGCACCCATCCCACCAGCACAGCCAGCCCTAACTGATGGGTTGTCCCACCTGAACACCTCACCACAGTTCATCTCACTGCACCTCTCACCACTCCCACAAGTCTCTCCCCCTTTCCCAGTCACGATGGACAGCAACATTCAAGTTTCTCCTACCAGGGCAGCACAAGTGACCTTGGGTGCCTGTAAGGCAGAGAAACAGACCTTCTGCAGCTGGAAGGGCCTCTGTTTGGTAATGGTAATTACCACCTCAACACTTGGCATCCCAAGGGGCTCTGAAGTGTTTCTCAAGTGCTGTACAAATCACACAAATGGGAAAGTACTCTTCCACAACTGAAATGCAACCACCTCTGGTGGAAGAGAAAGTGCATATGGAATAACATCCTAAAAGGTGTTCAGGCAGGCAGTGAAGAGTACCTTACTGATCTGCCACAGCAGGGAGGGCAAGTGGCCAGTCACAGCTGCCAGCAAATGTCACTGCCTGCACTGGGGTTTTTTTGGGTGTGACAGCACATACTTCTGGAAAAACTGCTCACGGGTCTTTCATGGTGAGGAAAGGGCAGGATTTCAGCAACAGGACTTTTAAAAGGGATTGCCCTGGTGCCTTCACCATAGGAACCATGTAGCTTTTTACAAAGACCCAGGAAAAAAACCCACTTAAGGGAACCTCTGTCACTCTCTGCAACACCCTGAAGTCTCAAGTATTGATGCAGCTTGGCCAGTGAGACCTGACATTATCACACCCAAAGGGAGAACATGCAGAGAGGTTATTTGCTTTCTTATACAAAAGACTTCATCCAGCCCAAATGCCATCCAATCCAGCAATCTCCAAAGATGCAACCTGAGAGAGGGGGGCAAGAATCCCAGCCTTGTGCAGTCACCACAAAGCTCGGTAAGAGGCTTTCAGCTTTGCTCTCCCTCCCCAGCTGCATGCAGCATGGCTCCTGAGCTCACCTCTGCCATTGCAGGGGCTAACACCAGCTGTAATGAAACCACTCAGAGCAGTGAAGTTCAAGCCTGACCCCATCCCTCCTCCATTACTGAGCGCACCGGGCTGGAGGAGTCTTTCATCCAGGGATCCCAAACTGCTGAATGGGCTCACACTGCTAGAAAGCAGGGAGTCAGTTTCACTCTTGCATGAAAAGGAAATTTAAAGCAAGAACCAGAGGTCACAACAACACCGCTGGAATGTCTAGGGACAGATCTGGGCCTCCCCTTTCCTCTAAGAAATCTCCCCTGCTCCCCCTGGAGACCCCCTCAGCCCTGGCTTGGTCCCCTAGAGTCCCACGTGCTAATCTTTCCTCCCTAGACCTTGCCAAAGCCTGGCCCACCCCATGCCAGTGGGACTTCTGCCACTGTGATTAGCAGGGCTGGATCCAGCCCAAATCTCCAACAGAGGTTTCTCTCCTGGAGGCAGGAAGCTTCCCTTCTCCCCCGGCCCAGCAGCCAGCCTGCAAGGAGTGGAGCAGGCGGCACATCCAGAGGGACCACCAGTGGCAAGGGGAATGGTGGCATGTCCTGCTGGGCATCCTGAGCATCGGTAGTGCTGAGCCCTCCTCTTTGTGGCCACTGGCTGAAGGCGAGAGACAGAGACAGAGACACAGAGCCCAGGGAAGGCAGGTGGGGTAGCACTGGTCTGCAGGTAACAGGGAGACGTGTGGGGCGGCTCTGCTTGGCAGCTCCAGCATGCACACGTGGGCACCAGTCTTCCCAGTGCAACCCACCACTTCACGGGGCAAGAAGGAACCCCAGGCAAGAGAAAAGGGCGTGAGGAGAGGAAGGGGGACCACCCAGCAGGCAGAGCTGCCTGAGCTGCACCCTCACTGCTCAGGTCCATGCTGCGGTTATAAGAGCCTGCCCAGATCTCTCTGGCTTTGCTCGGCTGCAGCGCAGCTCTCCCATGCTGGACTGCTGTGCCACTACCCAGGCGGCTGAAGGTCTCCTCTCCCACAGCTGCCTTCTGCATTGCAAATCTTCCCTGGCAGTGTCAGCCCTGGCTATGAGGCTCTAATGGGACTGCTCCACCAAACGTGGAGCATGGGGAGGGGGCCTCAAGTTGATGCAAGGCACACACTAGCCCTGGGGTGTCTGTGGGGTGAGAGGGCTTGCACAGAAACAGTGCCTTGTTCGGGGAGGCAGGGGGATCTGCAAATGGAGCACAAGGAATAAAGCAGAGCATTCAGCTTGCTCATTTGCCAGGTTGGGGAAGGGGCACCAGGGAGACAGGTCTTTGGCCAGGTCCATCTTGGAAAAGCAAATTCCACCTCCCAGTCACTCCCTTGCCCCTCACATTCCGCACTGCCTGCGTCGTCCTGCTCAGAAGGGCGATGCTGGCTGTCACCCTGCAGAGATGCAGGCAAGCCCTGCTGCGGCTACCCACCTGGGGCAGGGCGGCAGGGAGAGTGATGCAGCCCAGGCTTGGTTCCAGGAACTCTGTTAGCAGGGCTCTAGTCCAGGCATTAGTCTCCTCCTAGCACTACGCAGCATTTAGATACTGCAGCGCTTCTACAGGGTCACGCTAACCCCTGCTGTAAACTGTTTACAACCCAGTTTTGTCCTAGGCTTTTGAGGTAAAACACATACACATCAGCCACGCTGGTGGGGTTTCTGAAAGCTGATCAAGTGCCAATGACAGGGGATACAACCACAGCAGAGACGGAGGAGGAGCCAGCTTCGAGTCTAATCCCAGTAGGAACTGCAGCATCCCTGCTCCTCTCCCGGGCTGCAAAGGGCTCACGGGAGCAAACAACCAGCTCCGCAGCTTCACCCCGCAGAAGCAGCTGAACAAGGTTGCCTCCTCAAGCTCTGAACCAGCCTTAGAGAAGTCCAGCACAGCAAACACACAGATGAAAAAGCTGAGGAAAGGGAAATCCTTTCTGTCCCAGAACAGTGTCACTGGGAGGAGAGCAGGCTCTGATATAAATGCCGTCATCATCTGCCCGCTGCAGTCTGATGGAACGAGGCAAAAGGCTTGCCCTACTTCACTGCAAACAGGGTTTCCTCCCGTCACTGCGAGCCTCCCCCATTGCTCAGGCTTGAGCACTGGAGAGTAGTAAGTAAATCCACTACTGCAGGTGCACCTAAACGTCTCTGCAGTGCTAGAGGGCAGAACTGGACCAGCCATGGCTTGGCCAACCCCTTTGTGGGATCCCAGTCAAATCCCTTCTCTGTGCTTCACCTCACCACGTAGAACACTTGGGACATGTGACATGGGACAACGCTTACCAGGCACCGGTACGCTAACTGTAACACACATTGGGAAAGGCAAGGGGTGAATTGCTGCTACAGCCTCCCCACCCTTATACATAGCGTTTGCCCCTGACATTGCCATTGAGGTGAAAGGAGATGGAGTCCCACACCCACAGCTGCTAGTCTGGGATGCATGTGAAGGGATGGAGGGGATGACTTATGAGCAGCCATGAAGCAAATGGAGATGCCTGCAATGTATAGGGTAGAGGCTGTAGAAGAGGGGGCCCCCACCACTGCTTGCACTAGACACCTTTGAAATATGGGGAATCCTCTTCTCAAAAAAGCCTCAAGGGGACAAACCTGCCCAGCACTCCAGTGGCCAAGCACACGGGCCAAAATACCTTCATCACCCCTACAACCTTTACCCTGCAACTTTGAACATTAACAACTCCAGAAATCCTTCAAGCTCTTCAAGCTCCTCTCTGAAACAGCCTGCCCCTGGCCCCATCTACCATCCCCTCATTTAAGAAGTGTTCCTGTGCCCTCACCTCCCGCACCTCTCACCCGCCTCTCCCTGCAGAGACCCACCTGAAATCTCCTATTCACACCCAGAATGCTAAGCCCTCACTTTACAAGATGCCCCAGGGTTCACAGAGTTAGGTGTCCTAGAGACAGCCCTCTTCGGGGCTGAAAAAAAAATTCAAAAAAGCCCCAGAGCAGCAGCCTGGAGGCACAGGTAGCTCCTGAGTACCAGGCTGTGGCAGCAGCTTGGAGGGGACTCCAGTGGGACTCCTGAGCATCAGCTTCCATGGCTCTGCCCTGCCGATTTGATTACATCATGCAACAAATGAATAAGCCCTGTTCCCTTTGACCTCAGATCCCCAGAACATGGCAGGTGGGGAGGATCCAGTCATTTCTAGGAATGGCCACCATCTTCCAAGGCCCTGGACAGACACTGGCAACTCCTGGTCGGGATGGTCCCAGCAAACACCACATCACACCCCACATGCCTACAGCCCAGATTCAGGAACTACCTGCCTAGAAGAAAGAGCTGGCTCAGCCCCAGGCTGGCAGCGTTGCCAACTGCAGAGGAAAGGGGAAGGCTGAGCATCTAGGAGCCAGGGAACCCTGCCAGCAGTCAGCTCCTGCAACAGTACTGAGGTCTCCATTTTACACAGCAACTTGGAGGAGGACTGGTTCCTTCCATCAGATCCCACCTGAGCGGCAGGACAAGGACATTTTTTCACTTGTTCCCAGGCTGAAGAGCTTGTCCCTTAGCATTTCCTACCCTCCAAGGTGGAAATGCATTGCTGAGTAAGATTCAGCTCACCACCATTAAGTAAGTGTAGGTGTATGCATGTGATGCCAACAGGGAACAAGGGCTCAGCCAGTGCTCACTACTTGCCTTGCTGGGACAAGCTGAGCAGCACCTGAAGCCCTGCCTGGCTCCTGGATACAGTGACCTGAGACATGTCAAGATGAGGCATCTTCACACAGGACAGAGCATGTTTCCCCTTTTCCAGTCCCCAGATATCGCCTCTGGCTCTCTGCCAGCCCTGGCCAATGGACCCTTACAGGTGGGATTCAGCCACACCACTGGTATGCTCAGCAATGCTGGCATCAGCAGTTGGTCCTGATGGAAATGAGGACATTACACAGGCACTACAGGGGAGCAGGAACACCCTCCCCTCCTGATATTTCTGGGGACAAGAGGATTGCCCTAGGTCAGTTCATGAATCCAAGCTCCTCACTAAGGTCTCTCCTCATTGCATCAGATGAGACACCAGCAAGCATGGCACTGTCATGGGAGGCTGCAGCTTTCCTCTCCTCTACCAGCTGCTTCATGCAAGCCTGTGATAGCTTCTGGCCGTGGGAAGCATGCCCTTAGCCTAAACAGTGCAGGTCAGGGACCGCAGCTCTTCTGCCTGCTCCCACGGGGCAAGATTATACTGACACCCTAGTTGGCAGCCACTGCGAAGCAATCAAAGCCCAGACAATCTTCTTGTAATCCCTGCGAGCCAGGGGACACTGTAGTCGAGGGAAACTCACCCAGGCACTGCCCCTGCTACACTCCTTTCATCCGAACTGGCTCTCACTCTGGTATCTCCCAAAAGCCACTGTGCTCTCTTGAACATAGCACCAGCACTGCCAGGGCCTGGGGGCAAGAGACCACATCCCAGTGTGGCACAAGCATGTCCTCATGCTAAAAAGGTGCCTCACGGTTTAGCTTCACTGGTCAGGATCTGTCTGGAGAGCCTGGGCTCACGGCACCAGGGGCTGTTGAATGGAAGCAGGAAGAGAGGAATAGCCGCAGAGTATACAGTATTTGTACAGCTTCCCAATCCGTGAACTTCAGTATTCCTCTCCTGCAATTATTTATATCTAAATATAAGTCCATATATATAGAGCAACGGTGTATGGGCATGCATATTCTTCCTAAACCAAGGAAGCAGAGAATACCAGGCTTATGCAGCACTCACTAACCACAGCTCCTCAACAGCAGAGAACGAGTGATGCGCCAGCTTCTGAGCACCCCCCCAAGCTACCCTTTGAGCTGTGGTCTCACCCGTGAGGACAACCCACCACACCAGGAGAACGCTGCCCTTCCTGTGCTACCTAGCTGTCCACCAGTCCCATGGCATAAGGTGGGTCTCGCTAGGCGGTGCGGTTCTTTCTCTCTTCTTGGGAAGCCCAAGCTGCAAGCAGGATCTGTGGGGGCAGACAAAGGGGCTCAAACACCTGTGTCCCCATGCTGCTGCCTATGCACAGAGCACCCCACTCCTGATGCTTTTTGGCATCTGCTGCCCAGACTCCAGAAAAGTGATCAGCTGGAGGGAGGGGTGGCGGACGACTGCAGCATACCTGAAGGCAAGGCTGTGCTGGTACCTGGCCTGCCCTAGTCTGCACCTTCTGCTCTCCCCAGCCAACCTCCAGCTGGGAGTGGCCACCAGCAATAACCCCAGGCTTCTCTACATCCCAAAGCCCCCTCCCCTGCTGCCCACCGCGTCTTCCCTCGCAGTGACCCAGGCAGCTGTGCTACCCCCTGACACCCCCCTAGGCCAGGGCGCAGGAAGGGGGGGGGGGGGGTTTGTCTCCACATCCATTTCTCCCAGGCGTAACAACCTCTTGCCATTGCAGTAAGCCCAAGCAGCGCCCGGAGCATCTCTTTTGTGATCTTCTCCCTTCCTCCTCCACCCCAGCCTCGCCCGGCCCCGGCCCCACCGCCGGCCGGCGCTGGTTGCTGCGCCTCTTCCAGCCCCGGAGGCACCGCGGCGAGCCCGAGGTCACAAGCGAGCGACGGAGAGGGGGGCCGGGGCGACGGGCAGCCTGCCGGCGGCGGGGACCGACGGGCGGGTTTCCTCGCCCCCCCTCCCTCCACCGCCAGCCGTCACCGCAGCCCCGGGGCCGGAGGAGGGGGGAGGGGCTCCCGGAGAGGGGCTCCGTACCTGTGCGGGCAAAGCCCGTCCCGACCCGCGGCGGGGCGGTCAATGAGCGCGCCATGCAAAAGCGGGCGGGGAGGGAGGGTGGTTGGGGGCAGCCCCGGG
>JAVJGG010000050.1:136372-151433 GCA_035590195.1 Aviceda cuculoides
CACCCGGGGGGGGTGTGTATGTGTCGGGGGGGGGGGTGGGGTGCAGCGCCGAGCACCCCGCTGCCGGAGCCGCGTACCCCCTTCCCCCGGGGGGTCGCGCAACCCCCGGCACCCGAGGAGACACCGGGCAGCCCCCGCGCAGCGCTCACGTCCAGCGCCGGGCCCCGGCGCGGCGGGGCCGGCGGCGGCGGGGGCGGCGGCGAAGCGCTCGATGAAGTGGTCCTTGGTGAGGCGGACGCGCTGGTGCGCCCGCACGCAGTTGTCGCACAGGTGCTCCTGGCAGTCGAGGCAGCGGGAGCTGGCGGCGTTGCCCTCGTCGCAGGAGCTGCAGCGGGGCTCGCCCTGGCGGCTGTGGGGCCGCCGCAGCAGGAGCGCCGCCGAGCCGCCGCCGCCGCCCGAGGGGCTCAGCCGGCAGCAGCTGGAGGCGCTCACCTACGTCTCGGAGGACGGAGACACGTGAGTGACCGCGGCCCCTTGCCCTCCCCACTTTCCCGGGGGCGGCTTGCGAGCGCCGCCGCCCCCCCAGCCCCGGGCTTGGCCCCTCGCAGCCAGCCGGCGCCGGGGAGCCGGTGCCTGGAGATAAGCCGGGCTTTGTCTGCAGCGGTCCCCAGTCCTCTCCCGAGGAGCGCCCGCTCAGCCGGGCTGTGAAGGACTCGTCGAGCCCCCATCCTGAGAGCCTCCCGCCTTGTTCTGTGCGTGGATGCTTGGCACCCTGGCATGGGTTTAGGTGGGCGACCGGTGGGGCATCCAAGCCGGGTCCAGTAGAGTGAGCAGGGAGAGGCAGCCCCGGCAACGTGGCACAGAACAGATCCGCCGCAGGAAGCCAGCTTCCACTTGCTATGGGGCCACTAGCAACTAGAAAGTGGTGTGGGAGCAAACCAAGCCCCCCCACTGTCTCTTCCCCAGAGAATGCAACATTTCCTCTGCGATGGGGAAGGGTTGGCTGCGTAAGATGGCGTGTAAGCAAGACCCAAAACAAGATTGGCTATGCAGGGCAAGACCCTGAGATGGCTATGTTAGGGCCACAGATGCTGCTCAACCGAGCAACCCAAGAACTATTTGTTCTCAGGTGGAAATCGCCTTGCTTTGCCAACCCACCTGCACAGCCACAGCTTTCAGCACAGTTGTGACGTGCGCCCTGCTGTGGGGCTGCCCTCCTGAGCCTCTGTGATGGAGACGTGTTTTTCTTAATGAGGGGGGGCTTCCCACATCCATAATGCCCTCTCAAGGGCAGAAGTATCACACTGGAGTTATTTAGTTTGGCTTCTGGTAACTGCCGTCAGCTAATCACGCCTCTTTCCTGTTGCACATTCCTTCGATGGAAGGTTTTCATCATGAATGCACACACAGAGCATGAGCGAAGCATGCCAGCAGCTGAGAAGGGCAATGCTTTGCCCCAAACCCAGCCTGGAGTTTAATACTGAGTAATGGTGCAAGAGGAAGAGAAACTAAGAGACACTGACAGGAGCAAGCAAATGTCTTCAGTAGCGGGAGCAGCAAGGCGGCTCTGTCCTTGCCTGGCAGAACACGTCTGGTTCTGAAGTTGAAGATGAGCTGGGAGCCAGCCCGAGTGTTTACTTCCCTGTTAGAAAGGAGCCTGTGCATCTGCTAATTAGTTCATTAATGCTCACTGTGGGATCTGCTCCGAGGATTGGCTGGAAGTCTCATGGCAAGCGAGGTTAGACTAAACCCAGCCTCCCACGCTCCCCAGCTGGGCGCCTGGGTAGTGCTTTCTAGTCCTGTCCTATCTACAGGCTGGCTCTGGGACTCCTTGGCACGGAGGAGCTTTGCCACCTTTCCCAGCTGTAATGCTAGAGCCAAGGTGCCCACAGAGCGAGCTAGGGGTCTTTTAAGCAGAGCTGTAGAAGTAACACCTCAGAAAAGCCCCCCGGGCTAGTCCGTCACAGTGTGCCCAGGGCTCCCTGCTGTTTAGTGAGCCCAGTAGATGCAGCTGCTTGGAGACACTTTTGCAGCTTGAGGCTGTCTTATAAGGTGGCTGAGCCCTTTGCTTGTCAGACTTGCTTGGCCAGAGCCTAACTCAAGAATCTCATTAACTAGGGAAACATTAATCGGTAGTGCCTTGGTTACTGTAAGCAGGAGAGGCTCTCCAAACGGTTGCAGTTGCTCTTCTGTTTTCTCTCACTCACAGTGCAGTTCAGAACAGGAAATCTGTAAAGAGCAAGGGAGGGAGCAAAAAATCTGCTGGTGGTGCAGCTCATACAGCTCCGGGCTGGCCATGTCCGCGCAGGAGCCAGCTTTCCTGGGATCTGCTCCCAGCGCTGGGAAAAAAACTATTCTTGTGGTTAGAGCGGCGAGGCTGTGGATTTCTGCCTCTGCTAGTCCTGTGTCTCCTCCTGACCCTGCGGCAAAGGTAGGCGGCATTTATATTTAGAAATGCTGAACATCCACCACTGGGTCAATGCAAATGGGGACTGTGAGCACCCAGAGACTCATTGAGCTGCCACCAGTTTTGTATGCAAAACCAACTTGGGGCCGACAGTAATACCAAAGTCTATGGAGCAATTGCTCATCCGGTGACAGAAGGTCCCCAGAGAAAAGGGATCAGATGGCCACAGGCTGCATCCCTTTCATCCAGCCAGACAAACCCATCAACTTCTTTGACTTCTTTTCATCTCCATCAGCAGCACATTTCCTTGTGTGCCTTGCTTGAACGTCTGCCACAAAATGGCTCCAGGCCAAGAATTAAAATCATACTATCATTATATTTCAGAAGACTTGGGCAACAACACTTTCCTGTAATTGTAATTCTGAAAATATAAAAAGTTCAGGGGTTTTGGCCAAGTAGTTCCTGTTTCCCCAGATGCCCTGGCTGGTACTGAGCGGAGAGGAGCACCAGGCTTGCACAAAGGGAGCTGGCAAAAGTCTTTGCTCTCCATCTGACAAAAATCTTGGCTGTTCATATCTCCCCAAGGCTCGCCCACCCATACCACCTCGAGGTGTGCCTGCGAGGGGGCTGTGTTTGTCAGGCTGGTGCTTGTGGGGGAAGTATAGGAGGTGGAGGCAAAGGCAAGGATTATGTGCTTGGGCAGTTGGAGCATCAGCAGGATCCTCCTTGGATACCTTCCTGCCCACCTCCACAGGAGAGGAGCGTTAACCCAGGCAGGGTGAAGCAATGAGGCTAAAATTGCCTCTTCCCACATTCAAAATTAGAAGGGGTCCCACTTCTGCAGAAGGGAAATTGGCCAACAGGGGAGATGTGGGTGTGATGGCCAGTGAAATGTGTGGGTGCTGTCTTCCAAGAATCATTTGCCCAAGCATCAGCCCCCTCCCCTCCACCCCCCGCTTCCCCAGTGCCACTGGCAGTCCCTCTGCCTTGGGGAAGTCAGAGCTGCAGTATTCGGGCACCGGCACATCAGTCCCTGAGAGAGAGCAGCAGAGCTGGCACAGCAGGAGAGGTCAAGGATGAGGAACAGGGCAACAGGCAGAAGATGGTGGGTGCATTTAGGGCATTGATACACACCCTGCTTATTCCACAGCTGGGTAGAGAGCAAGCCCTGTGCACTCAAGCTCAAGCGGTCTCCTCCAAGCATCCATCTTTTCCTTGTGAACCAAGCGGTCTCCTCCAAGCATCCGTGTCTTCCTTGTAAACTAGCTCTTTTTCTGCTGAATTGAGTCCCAATGGAACTGCTCTGTATGGAAATGAAGAGAGGGGCTTTCCAGCTGCAGGCATGGCTAGCTCAGAGCAGGCTTCGGGCAGATTTGTCGCTGTGCCCCAGCCTCCAGACAAGCTCAACCTTTGTTAGGATTCACCGAGGAAACCCCCTCCTTCCTGGCCTTGCCAGGCAGATGCATGAGTCCAGTGTCCTGGGAAAGGGGTGGGTGTGGGACCAGGTCCTTTGGGGTGGGATGGGTTGTGATGGGATCGTCTGTTGCGTTCCAGCACAAGGGAAAACCTCCCCATTCGCATGGGCTTATGGCAGCCTCTGCCAACTCTGGGGAGGCAGAGTTGATTCATCAGTGTGGGAAATCAGGCAGAGCTTCCTCTCTCTAGGACTATATATTCTGTCTTAAATTTAAAAACATGCTTCCCTTTTTGCCCATGCTAGTCCTGGGGCCACACACCAGTTTATGCCATTGGTACCTGATGCCACGGTGATGGGGCCCTTGGGCAGCTGGGTAGAGCAAGTGTAGTCTTACTCTGGGCCCTCTGGCCATGCCGTGCTGTGAAATACCAGGGGCTGCACCTCTGCAGGAGGGTGGCTGTCTTCTGTACTGGGCTCCATATGCAAAGCAGTGTGGCTCCTCAGCAGGGGTGAAGGTTGGGGGACCCCAGCTCAGTCACAGGAGAGAGATCTTGGCCTCCTTCAGATGGAAAATGGGACCGAGTGATTTTGGTCGAGTGCCTTTTTTGGGGAGGGAGGGGAGTGGAGGAAGCCTGACTTCCTCCTTCCACCAGAGACAAGTGCTGCCCCATCTGCTGATAAGAAATCACGTGCCAGTGACTTGTGGGTTGAGATGCCTTAACAAGGGCTCGGGGACAGTTAATAGAGTAAAACTGGGGCCCCATGGGAGCTGATGTTCTGAGGTCTCCTCTGCGTGATGGTAGCAAAGGGGCCTTCCCCACGTGGAGCCCTCGCCTGTGTGGGTAGGCATTGAGCGCAAAGGCTCGTTATAGCAGGGCCAAGAGCCACTTCTAACTGTTTGCTGGCATGTGCCAGTCGTAACCCTCCCATCTCATGTAGGCCTGTGCTAGAGCTCTTCCCTGTGCAGGGGAATAGAGGTTGTCCCCATTCAGGCTGCCTGCTCCAGCGTGGCTGCTTGCTTGGTGCTTGCCCTGCTGAACCCCCATACCCCAGTGTGCGTGCCTGGGGGATCGCTCGGCATGTGACAGCAAAGGGAAACGGCTGTGAAAGAATTAAAAGGAGGAGAGGACTGGGGAGACACAGTTTTAGGAGAAGGATTAAAGAAGTCCCATGCAGAGAGCACGCCTGGTTGCTTGTCGGGTTGGGACTCCCCCTGCTCGGCTGGGCTGGGCTGTTGCTGTCTGCCCAGCAGTGGGATGGCCATAGTTAATGGGAAGCAGGGATGCTCTTGGTTTTTCCAGAGGGGCTTTGGGAAGCTCCTTGCCTGATTGCCAGGGGAGTTTGAGTCCATCCTGGGTTGCTCCCTAGCACACCGCTGTTGTGAGGCAGAGAAGAAAATGAGTCCTAACATGGGGCTGGCCGGAGGGAGAAGGTAACCTGCTGTGTCCAGCTCCCTGTGCCTGGACTCTCAGCTCTTCGTCTGTGCATGCTCAGGAGTTTGGTGAGCAAAGGAGGGCTTGGTGCCCCTCCAAGCAAGGGCAGGCAGCTCTGCACAGGCTTCTTTAGGATGCCCCAGAAGTTGCTGGCTGCCACAGGGGTCACAGCCTTGGTATAAGGTGGGTAAGTCCTGGCAGCCCTCTGAGATCATGCAGGCAAGAAGAGATTTTTTTTTCCCTCCTCAGATGACTTCAGCCTGGCCTGGAGGAAATTTCTTCAGACTTTCCGCCTGCATAGGTTTCTCTTGGAGCTGGGGAGAGGCACAGGGAACTTCAGCACAGAGGAAGGGAAAGAATGGCTGGAAATTTCCATGTTTTGGGATGCAGAAGCCTGTTGCCTGGCTGTAACAGATCAGTCGAGGTGGGGAGGGCTTCAGGTCCTTGCACTCTGCAGGCAGGTTTAGCCGCTGCTGGGAAAGGGTTGAGCTCAGCTAAATTAACAAAGGAAGTTTTTATGTTTATTGGTGTGGGGGTTTTATAATACAATGTGGATAAAAGACAAGTCAGATGTGACTGTGTAGGAAGAGAAGCCGTGGGGTCTGAGCTGTGAGAGTGGTTACTGGGCACCTCTCAGTGAGCTGGCTGGCATGCTCTCTACATCCTGGAGATGGGAAGCCCTTCTGGCTGGGGCAGATGCAGAGCTGAAGGGGGTCACTGAGATATCCTAGACCCACAGCTGGTGCTTCATTAAAAGAAAATCCTGAGGCAGTGAGGATACTTGCAGGGCTGTGAAGGATAGCTAGGGTGTGTTGTACAGCCTCTGGCAAAGTCCAAGCACTGTCCTGTTCTGACCTCAACATATCTCTGTGCATACAGAAACTGTAGGAGAATGTATTTGCCTCCTGATGAGCGAGAATGGGAATTTGGTCCGTTTGAAATGGAGTTGCCATGGCCAATGGAACATTTGGGATGTTTGCTGCTCAGAAGTGGAGCAAACTGCTCAAATGTGTGGATGAAGAGTCTAGAGGATGTGAGGCCAGGGGTTCTGTATGTGAATGAACAGGGACACCTTCATCTCCCCACCTCCTCCTCCTACCCCACCTCACTGAAAAACGAGGCGCCCACAGCCCTCTAGCGATGCCTCCCCTGCCAGTCTGCCTCCAGCACCCCTCATCTGCCAGCACCGGGACCAGACCCTCTGCAGAGCACCACAGGAAAGGCAGAGTTTGTCTCCCCTGCCCACCCATCGCTTCCCACCCCTCCCTTTGGCCCCAGGAGCAGCAGGCTGGGAATCAGCTGCTGCCCAGGCTGAAGATCAGGGGGGCTGAACCCAATGGCTGAAGGGAAGAAGGGAGGGGAGAAGAAACCTGCAGAACAGGAGACCCAGGGCAGGAGCAGAGGACACGGGGATGAGCCTACAGCCGGCTGGGATCTGCTGCTCCCCTGGAGCTGCCAGAGGGCAGCTGGCACAGTTTTATGGAGCCGGGCAGCATCACATTAGTATGTGGGGAGGAAGGGAGCTGGGCTGGCAGAGGGCTGCAGGGCAGGATGGAGCTGTGCTTGCTGAGCCTGGTTCATGCTGACGGCTGAGGAAGCGGTTAGAGTGCAGGTTACAGTCTGGAACAGGAGACCAGGGTAACCGTGGAATTCCCCTGCTGTTTTCCTCCTCCCTCACTCTCCTCTATTGCTGCTGGGGCCATTTCCTCCCCTAAAGAAGTTTCTCTTGTGCGAATTGTTTGCATGATTTCCTACTGCTCTGCTCAGCCAAAATAAGGAGCTGGGAGTGAACTGTTCCTGCTGCAAACAGAGACCTTATCTAAAGAGGGAGAAACACTTGTGAAAGCAAATTCTACTGAATGCTGGATCCCTTGTCCTAGCTGCTTCAGGGGTGAGATGGTGAAGGAAGAGGCTGCTTTGAGGACAAGGTGTCTTGCTCCACAGATGGGGGGGATTCTGCATGGTCAGCCTCTTTTCTAGAGGGAGGGAGGAGGATAGCTGGAGAACTGGTGGGACTTCATCAGCTCTGTTTGTGTGTCAGAGCTGGGTGTCACCCTTAACCTGTTCTCCTGCCTCCAGTCCTTATGTGTGGACACTTTTCCTACCAGGTACTTGAGGTCACTCAGAAGCCTGGGAGGTGGACAGCACTGTGGAAATGGGTGTTTTCCTGTGCCTAAACTAGGACCACCTTGGGCATGGCGTGCTCAGACCTGGGGACATCTCCAGGGATGGCCCTGATGCCTATGCTGCAGGATCATTATCTCTCTGATGATGGTTAGATCACCTTGTGCCAGGAATGCCCTGCACCCTTGGGACCTTTGCGATTCAGAGTGCTAACAAGTCCCCTTGTGCCAGGATGGAGCTGGTGAGCAAGTGGAAAAGCTGAGAACGAGCCCAGCAGTCTGTACTCCTAGACTGGCCACAATTCCTCTGCCCACAGCTCCTCCATCCCCTGCCCTTTCCAAAATTTCCTGTTGCCCTTTCCAAAAGTCCCCACTGGACACCCACCCGCGTGGCCGCAGGCAGGAGCATGGGGAGGGAAGGAGCAGGCAAGCAGAGGAAGGGAGAGGAGAGGTGTGCAGGCAGCCAAGGGAAGGGCAAGGGTCTGAGCATGACGAGATGGAGGGCTTGTTCTGGCAAAGGCACGGGGCCGTGGCTGGGTGAGGAGGGGTGTCTGGCAGAGAGCAGGTATCTCTCCATCGCTGCGCCCTGGCACTGGGGCTCAGCTGTGAGTGCTGCATGCCAGCATGCGGCAATCTGTCAGCAGCTGGACCGCACGGCTGCCATGGCAGAGAGGTATGCCTGTGGCCTTGGCTGGAAGAAAGCGGAGATTTGCACCGTGCCTGCACCTTGGGTCTCCTGTGCGTAAGACGTCTCCCAGCTTAGCAGGAGACAATCCCGATTCCTGGTTGGCATCACTGTCCATGGCACAGAGTGCCTCAGTGCACACACACTGTTGGGGGGCCCATCCCAGGCCGGTGGCCTCTCCACAATTACCCTAAGTAGCTCATGGCTCTTGCAGCCGTTTCAGGAAGTTGAGGGCTGGCAATGAGGAAAGGTGGGAACAAATGCAGAAATGAAAGCACAGGAGGAGGCTGTGCTCGGGTGGAGAAGGAAAAGGGAGGGGGGAAAAGCAATCCTTCAAAGCAGGCATGTCCCAGCTTCAGGGTAAAAGCCTGAGCTCTCGCTGGGTGGGGATGGTCACCCCCATTGCCTCCACAGCCGAGATGCCCAAACTTGTTCAGCATCAGCTGAGCCCAGCATGGCTCCGCCACCTCGTTGAGCTGCAAAGCCACCCAAGCCTGGAAGAGCAAGGTGCCGGTGGTGGCAGAGGGCTGCCCGGGGTTTCCAGCTCCCCCGGGGGCCTGCTCCACTTGTCCCCACGTGACGGCGCGGCATGGCGTGGGTTGTGGCAGAGGGGCTGGGGGGATTCCTGGGGGTGCGGGGGCTGGCTGCAGTGGGGCACGACCCCAGGCGCTACTCTCTCCCCCAGGAGCCCAGTGTGGCTCTGGAAAGTGAAAGCAGCAGAGGTTTAAAGTTCAAGCCGAATTGCCTTGGAAAGTCCCCTGTCTGAGCAGTCTTATCTCTGCCCTACCTGAAAAAGGCAGATCCCGCAGCCTCCTCCTGCACGTGGTGCCTGGGAGCAGGTTTAGAGAAACAGGGGCTGTCCCTGCAAACGGGCAAAGGACATCTCGGTGCAAGTGCCGCTGCAGGGACCGAGGGCCTGATGCAAAACCCAGCAGGGAATCTCCCTGCCCAGATCATACCCGGGCTGGGGCCAGCGAGAGCCTGCTGAAGGGAAGGGTATTCTTCCAGCTGGTCCCACAGCTCAGCCCCTCGCTCCTGCCCCCTGCTAGCCTGGCGTGCGTCCCTTGGCTGTGCCTCTGCCCCATGGTCTGCCGAGGGCAGCCAGACCCTGCCCGTGTGGCCACTCGGCCCTGGCTTGCAGCCCCCTCCCCTGTCCTGGGGAGCGCCAGCAGTGAGGGGGCACACCATGGCGGTCCGGAGGCAAATGTGGGTGGCCTCTCCTTCCAGTGGGGAATTCCCTCCCGCAGCATGACCCGGGGCTTCCCCGGGGACACAGCCTCTCCTGTCGGGCACAGCCTCTTCCCTGGCAGCAGGGCAAAGAGGAACTGGCCTTGTTTCACCACCAAAAATGGGGCTCAGCTGAGGGTGCCCGGGGTCCCAGGTGCCGGCTCGACCCTCAGGCAGCGCTTGGGAGGAGGTGGATAAAGGACTTTTTGGGGGACCGGCCTCTGGGCTTCCCAGCACACTCATGTCCCTGCTGCAGCTGGCAAGGAGGCAACTCCAGCCATGCTTTACTGCAATGCTTTAGAGCCAGGTCTTGCCTTCCTGTCTGCAGTGGCACGCCGTCCATCCCTCACATTGCAGGTGTCATCCCAAAGCTGGGCCATGTCCAGTGAGCAGGCTGTCTTGCTGGGGCTGGCACAGCTCTCACCCTTCGTCCCTCATCCCTGCCTGCCTCCACCAAGCAGTGTGGGCAGCAGGAGCCTGCTCAGAGCCCAGCATTCCATTAGGAGCTGATTCCTGCCAGAGATAAAGGCCATCCAGGGGCCCCAGCGCAGCAGCAAGGAGGTGGCAGGAGGCTCAGCTCATGTGTGCCATGCTCTGCAGAGCAGGAGCTGCTGCCTGCTCCTCGCTGCTGCCTGCTTCTCGCTGCTGCCTGCTCCTCGCTGCTCCCCGCCATGGCCAGGGCTGGCCTGGGGGGCTGCCCTGTGGCAGAGGCCACTCCCTTTATGCAGGGGCACCCGGGAGCACAGCAGGTCGGTGGAGGAGGACACTGGAAATTCCCTCTTGTCTCTGCCTCCATCGCGCTCTAACTTCTGTTCTGAATGCACGGGGGCTGGCATCAGACCTCTCCTTGGGCTGGGGGACTCCAGGCTTCCCAGCCACCCCATGGCCATGGAGGCCATGGTCCTGAGGACGTGGCTCGCTGCTGGCCACCAAGCTCCAGTGGCCGTACCTCCAGTGTCTCTCTGCACTGGCGGACTGCATGCCAGCCCTGCCATGGCAGTGCCGAAAGGGAAGGATGTGGGGGAGAGAAGAGGAAATCACTGTGGGCCAGCAGATCTTCTGGCACGCGGACTGTGCCACGCAGGTGATCTTGGACTGGTGCCGGGCTCCTGCCTGGCTTTGGCTGCCTGCCTTCACGGAGGGGAAAGCAGAAGTGCGGTGCACAGCCGGCAGTGGGGAACTGGAATTCCCCAGGCAGCTGTCAGAGCCCAGACCTCCCTCTGCAGCCGTGAAACCCGGCCCTTGGGCTCTGTGAGATGGCTCTTCAGACCTGCACCAGTTGGAGGACCGGCTTTGGGCAGTGCCAGATCCAAGCTCTGTGCATGCTGTGAGGTCTGAGGGAGGACCCTGTGGTGCTTAGCAGGGACAGGAAGGTCCATTCCCCGTGGGGATCAGAGTGAAGGACTGCCCTGGGGAGCCTCAGGCCGTGTTCCTGCCTTGCCCTGCTGCTGAGCTTCCCCAGGGAGAGGGCAGGATGGATTTGCTCCGAGATGGTGGGAAGAGAAAGGGACTGGGGGAGGCAGGGAGGTTATTCCTCCATGTGGCAGTGGATCTTCACTTGCTCAGCACTTGGCACTCATTTTTCTTTTTTTTCCCTCTCCTGTTCCCTTTACTCGCTCTGTAGGTTGGTTCACCTGGCCATTATCCACTGTGTCCCAGCTGTAGCACTCTGCTGCATCGCTCAGCTGCCCAGAGAGGTGCTGGAGATCCAAAACGATCTTTTCCAGGTATGCATATGTGATAGGCAGAAGATGGGAGGAAGGCAGGTGCCGCAGGCTGCTCCCTGGATAGATCCCAGTCCATCTGCCCTTTCCCCAGAAACCCCTACCTGCCTCCTCCAGAGCATGGTGAAGGACCCATGTGAGCAGCCCCTTTTCAGGGAGGGGAAGAAGGGTGTGGGAGATACCCTGAGAGAGAGGTGTGACAGCTTCTAGCACCACAGGGTGAAGAGGTCCTTTATGAGGCCTCAGGACGTTGCAGACAGCCCCAGAGGGTGGAGCAGTCATGGCTTGAATGTGGCAGGATAGATAACCTGGGAGAGAGATCCGCCCCCATGGGTGATCCCTGAGCTGGGGGGGCCCAGCAAGCTGTTTGCACCCCCCCCCCAGCGTCAGCCATGCTGAGATGGGACAGGGACGGGCTCCTGCGTGGCAGCCTGCCTGTGCCACCAAGCTGGCTCCTGTAGGCTGGCATGGCTCATCACGCCTGGTGTCCTGTTGGGCATCCACTCCATTCCTAATTTCTGTCCCCACCTCCTCTCTAGACCCCGCTCCACCTCGCCGTGTACCTGGAGCAGCCCAGCGTGATCCAGGCGCTGATCCACAAGGGAGTCAACCCCGGGCTGCAGGACCGCAACGGCAACACCCCACTGCACCTAGCCTGCGAGCAGCAGCGCCTGCGGTGCGCCCAGCAGCTGCTGCAGGGCACAGCCCTGACGGAGGGCCTGGCCCAGCCCCATGGTCATCACCAGGACCTGCAGCTCCAGAACTGGCAAGGTGAGATCTGGGGGCAGCCCGGTGCAAAGCTGGTGGCCGGGTTGGGGCAGAGACCGTGTGTTGTGTGTGCAGGGGTCCAGGAGCGCAGCAGGGCAGGCGCGGGGCCAGGGTTGGCATGCCTCGGGGTGGTCTAGGCTGACTGTGGCTCTCCCTCCTGCTTCCCTGCCCCCCCACCCCAGGCTTGGCTTGTCTGCACATCAGCACCTTGAAGGGGAACATCCAGATGATGTCTCTGCTGCTGGAGAGTGGTGCCAACATCGATGTTCAGGTAAGGCTGGGCACAGTGCGATGTTTGGGCAAGGCCGGGCGCGGTGCCGTGGCTCCCTGGGGCACTCCCTCTGGCCTCGGGGCAGGCACTGCTGTAGTGCTTGGAGGCACTGAATTCTGAGGGAGCAGAGTGAAAAGGTCCTCGAGGACCTTTTGGTTGGGTGCTGTGACAGCAGTCACAGGGTGGCGACTGTCCCCTCTGCACCCTGTCAAGGGGGCGTGGGTGGGTGCTGTGGGGCCCGTCTGAGGGGACCCCACACCCACGCCCTTGTGGTCTGTGGGTTGCAGGAGGGCACGAGCGGAAAGACCCCACTGCACCTGGCCGTGGAGTGCCACAACCGCAGGGCTGTCCAGTTCCTGCTGCGCAACGGGGCATATGTGGACGCCCAGATGTACAATGGGTGTACCCCACTCCACCTGGCCGTGGGCCGCAAGGATGCTGCCATTGCCGCCATCCTTTCACACTCCGGGGCTGACACCCTGCTGAGGAACATGGAGAATGAGACAGCCCAGGACCTGGCTGATGGCAACGATGACGTGAGTCTGTGAGGGGGGAGGCCTGTGGCTCTGCAAGCCTGTCAGGGGGGTGCAGGAGTCAGACGATTTGAGGGGGACCTCCTAGGAGGAGTTTCTATCTGTGCCCATTCTCCCCCATACGGTGCAAGCATTGGCTCTGGGGGTGCATGGGTGCCTGTTGCCTCAAGCCCTAGGGAAAGCCCAGCCAGGGTTTCTTGGCACTTCCCTGAGGAGGTGGGAGGCTGCAGGACTGGGGAGGACAGGTCTGGGCCCCTACCCCAGCCCGATGGAGACATGACCCTGGATCCTTACATGTCCACACCCTTGGCCTTTGCAGCTCCTCGCCTTGCTGCCCTTCGATGACCTGAAGATCTCAGGGAAGCCTGTTGTGTGCTCTGAATGAGCGGCTGGACTCCTTTGGCCCATTGGGCTGCCTCCTCGCTCTGCGCTGCTGCCCTGCTGCCTGCTGGGACCCTGCCTGCCTGCAGTTCTGTGGGAGCAGAGACACTTTGGGAGACTTATCCCCCCCCCTCCTCTTTGGAAAAGTTTTGTTGGCCTCAGGCTGCCTTCCCAGAGGGAAGAAGGTGAGCACTACACAGGGGAGGCTTTTCTTTTAGTATTTGTGCCCAGCAGCAGGACTGAATTTCCCCTCCCTGCCATGGGTCTGACTTGTGGCGGTCTCCAGCTTACCCAGGAAAGGAGCAGGAGAGGACTCCTTTTCACACTGTATGGTGGACGGAACATCCTCTGGCACCCCCAAACACCATCAGAATAAATGTGGGGTGAGGAGAGTTAACAGTCACTCTAATAAACATTTGTTCTTGCTGCGGGCACCTGAGGTCTCATGTGATCTAACTCACCCTGCTCCCCTGCAGCATCAGGAGGCTGAGCATTACCCTGGGTGCCCAGGCACATGAGGGCTGCAGGGGCTTCCCCAGCCTGCCCACTCCCTCGGGTCCTTCGCATGGCAAAAGGTGAGTGGGAACGCAGGGGCTTCCCCTCTTGCAGAGCCTTTCCAGTGCTCAAGGCCGAGGCCGGGGAATCCCAGACTGGCGCTCCATTCCCGTGCTGTCCTGCCAAGCGTCTGGCTTTGGGGCTGAAGAAGGAGCATAGGAGGTACTAGAAGACCCAGAAGACCAAGCTGTGGATCCCTGCTTCTGCTGTCATGCCTGACATCTTGCTGCCTTAACCGTGGTTTCCTCTTTTGCAAAGAGGATAGAAAGATGCTGCCCCATCTCCTGGCTTGAGAGGGTGTTAAAAAACTTAGGGCATGGGTCTTCCCTAGGTTTTAGATTACCCCAGGGTGAAAGTGGAGGAGATGACAGTGTTATCTCCACATCGCTTCTGTTGTTCAGCATGCCACCCTTCCCTGCCCCCTCTCCAAGCCAGAGGAGCACGTGGGAGGCATTAAGGAACCAGCAGCCAAAGGTGTTGTGGGAATGGAGACATGGAGCACGCCTGACCCCACCTCAGCCAGGGAAATTCCCCACTTGCTGCTTGGGAGCAGCTGCTATTGTTTGGGGCAAATCCTGGATGGCGCAATTGCCCAAGATGCTCTGGAGTGAGCTGTTTTCTTCCTCCTCCCTTCTTGGAAAGACAGCTAGCAAGGGAATGCTGCCAGGAAAGCAGCATGGGCTCCCCCCAGGCCTCTCTGGAGCTTGCCTAGTCTCTTCAGCAGCCTTGGAATGGATTGCTCCATTTCTTTTGAATCTTTGCCTCTCACCTTCTGGCAGGGGTTCAACCCTACTGCAAAGAAGTCACATTTTGCTCATGGGCCTTGGCCAGCACCTGCCAGGAGCAGGTGCCCCACGGGGCTGCCCTGGTGCCACTTTCACAGGGGGCGTGGGGCACTCCCAGGTGGCCCAGAGCAGGAGTGACCGGTGCTGCAGGGCAGAGCGGCATGGTGGGGCCAGGGCTGCAGCTGGGTGGGGAGGGGAGGCAAAAGGCAGAAGGAAGTGATCTGCACTATTTTTAATTTTTAAATAAAACAAATTTTTTCAAAAAGATGACTTGTAAAATGTTACTGGGTGGCCACCTGATGGCTGCAGCGGGCCCTGCAGCCTTGCCTGGGGCCGGGAAGGGGCTGCGGGGCTGCTGGGCCCGGGGAGCATGAGGCCGGGGACAGAGAAGGCCTCATCCTTCGCCGCAGCCCCCTCGGGCAGTGCCCGCCGCTAGCAGTGGCTGTGGTGTGTGCCTGGGGCAGGGCTCGGAGCTCGGCGGCGGCGGCCCTGAGCCCTGGGGCACAGATGTAGGGGCGAGGCCCGAGGGCTTCTGCACCGCAAGCGGGTTTTTTTCCTGCGTCAGGCTCAGCTGGAGCTGAGCGCCAAGCGCGGGTTCAGCGCGCCTCGGTCCGAGGCTGTGGGGTCGGCGCGGACCGGCGCCGAGGGCCGGGCCCGACTCTCAGGCCCAGGCCTAGAAACCTCTTCTGGTGCTCGGCCTGCAGCCGGCGCCTCCGCGGGCTGGTGACTTCCCCTCCTTGACTCAGTGTTTTGCGCTCCGGCGCGCGGGTGGAAGCGATACCGGCCCCTTCGCCGTCCCCCGCCTCCAGCCG